>CAUYLG010071921.1:0-49631 GCA_963573385.1 Cacajao melanocephalus
CCATGCCTATGTCCTGAATGGTATTGCCTAGGTTTTCTTCTATGGTTTTTATGGTTTTAGGTCTTACGTTTAAGTCTTTAATCCATCTCGAGTTATTTTTTGTAGAAGGTGTAAGGAAGGGATCCAGTTTCAGCTTTCTGCATATTATGTTGCATATGTTTAACAAGCATTAAAAGTGCTACTTTTTGCTTATTTACTTATTATTATTTGTGAACACACACATAATAAGAAAACAAAATAGACTTATCATTGTTATGGAGAAAGTTATAGTGGTCTGGCTAGAAGATCAAACTAGCCACAAGATTCATTCAAGCCAAATCCTAAGCTAGAATAAGGTTCTAACTTTCTTTAATTCTCTGAAGGCTGAGAGAAGTGAGGAAGATGTCACAGAAAAGTTTAAGGCTGGCAAAGGTTGCTTCATGAGGTTTAGGGAAGGCAGCAAGTCTCCATAACATGAAAGTGCAAGGTGAAGCAGCAAGTTATCCAGAAGACTTAGCTGAGATCATTGATGAAGGGAACTACACTTAACAATACATTTTCATTGTAGACAAAAAAGTTTCATATTGGAAGAAATTGTCATTTAGGATTGTTGTAGCTAAAGAGGAGATTTTAATGCCTGCCTTCAAATCTTCAGAAGACAGGGTGACTTCCTTGTTAGGTGCTAATGTAACTGGAGACTTTAAGTTGAAGCCAGTAGTTATTTACCATTTAGAAATTCCATTATAATTCCCATTTGGAAATTCCTAGGGCCCTTAAGAATTGTGCTAAATCCACCTTGCCTGTGCTCTGTAAATGGAACAACAAAGCCTGAATGACTGCACACCTGTTTACAGCATGGTTTATTGATTTTTTTAAGCCCACTATTAGGCCTTACTGCTCAGGAAAGAATACTCCTTTCTCAATATTACTGCTCATTGACAATATACCTAGTTACTCAAGAGCCCTGATGAGCTATGCAAGGAGATTACTGTTGTTTTCATGTCTTCTAAAAGCAACTCCATTCTGCAGTCCATGGATCAAGGATTAATTTTGAGTTTCAAGTCTTATTATTTAATAAATATATTTTATAAGGCTATAGCTGCTATACAGAGTGATTCCTCTGGTAAATCTGGACAAAGTAAATTGAAAATCTTCTGGAAAGGATTCACCATTCCAGAACACTTTTGATTCATGGGAAAAGGCCAAAATATTAACATTGACAGGATTTGAAAGTTGATTCCAACTTTCAAGGATAACTTTTAGGGGTTCATGACTTTATGAAGAAAGTAAGTGCTGATGTGGAGGAAATAGAAAGAGAAATAGAATTAAAAGTGGAACCTGAAGATATGACTAAATTATTACAAGAACATGATAAGATTTGGATATTTAAGGAGTAGATTCTTATGGATGAGGAAAGAAAATGTCTTGAAATGGAATCTACTCCTGAAGAAGATGCTATGAACATTGCTAAAAAGACAACAGATTTAGAATATTGTCACATAAACTTAGTTGATAAAGGAAGGCAGGGTTTGAGATGATTAACTCTAAATTGAAAGAAGTTGTAGTGTGGGTAAAATGCTATCAAATAGCATCACACTCTACAGAGAAATCTTTTGTGAAAGGAAGAGTGAATCAATGCAGCAAACTTCATTGTTGTCTTATTTGAAGAAATTGCTATGGCCACCCCAAACTTCAGCAATCACCATGCTGATCAATCAGCAGCCATTAACACTGAGGTGAGACTCTTCATCTGCAAAAAGACTGTGACTCACTGAGGAGTCAGATGATTGTCAGCACTTCTTAGCACTGAAATATTTTTAAATTTAGGTCAGTGTATTGTTTTTTAGATATAATGCCATTGCACACATAATAGACTACAGTATATTTTAAATGTGATTTTTATGTACACTCGGAAATCAAAAAATGTGTCTGGGTCACTTTATTTTGATGGTTTGGAACTGAATCCATAATATGTCTGCGGCATGCCGACATAGCTACTCCAGCTTTCTGTTGAATAATGTTAGCATGATATGTAGTTCTCTTTTGCTTTATTTTTAACCTATCTATGTTTTTATATTTAAAGTGTGTTTCTTTTAGACAACATATAGTTGAGTCTTGTTTTTTATACACGTTTAAAATGTCTATTTATTTATTTATGTTTTGAGCCGAAGTCTTGTTTTGTTGCCCGGCTGGAGTGCAGTGGCACAATCTCAGCTCACTGCAATGTCCACCTCCTAGGTTCCAGTGATTCTCCTGCCTCAGCCTCCCTGGTAACTGGGAATATAGGTACCTGCCACCACGCCTGGCTAATTTTTGTATTTTTAGTAGAGATGGGGTCTCACCATGTTGGCAAGGATGGTCTTGACCTCCTGACCTTGTGATCCACCTGCCTTGGCTTCACAAAGTGCTGGGATTACAGGTGTGAGCCACCATACGTGGCCACTCTATGTCTTTTAATTGGTGCATTTATACCACTTACATTTAAGATAATTATTTATATATTTATATTAATATTAATATCTACTATGTAGCTGTTTTCTGTTCATTGCAATTGTTCTCTGTTTCTTTTTTTTTCTTTTTTTTCTTCTTTTTTTGACTTCCATGGCTTTAATTAAATATATCATTCTGTTTTCTATCCTCCTACGGTATAAACTATACTTCTTTTAAAATAATGTTCAGTGGTTTCCCTAAAGTTTGCAGTATCCATTTATAATGAATCTAATTCCATCCTTGTAACACTAGACCACTTCATAGGAATCGCACATACCTTACATATATATATATATATATTCATTTTTACTTATCCATAAGCTATAATCACCAAATATGTTGTTACTGTTATTACTTTGAGTAATACTGCTTGAGTTAGAATAGCCAATTTACTTAACTTTTTTGCTGCTGCATATCTCACTGCTGTCCCTGGCAATCTTCATGTTCCCTAAACAGTCAAGGATTAGTGAGTGTCAACTTCAGAGGCCAGGAGTCAATGTTTATCCAAAAGAACAACAGAATGAATTTTTCATACCTGCATTTCCTGCCTGCTTTGGAATACTTGTCAAAGTTACTCACTTCTATAACAATGCAAGACCCACAGCCAGGATGCTTATGCTTTATTAAGTGTCCTTCCATATCAATATTCAAAGGCACTGATACTTTTGACAAGGGAGCTGACTACGTTTTCTCAAGGAGCAGCTGTAACCTACTCTTAGTGCAAACCATCATCTCTTGGGAGTGGACCGGAGAGCCTTGGAATGAGAGATGGATGGCCTTCTATGAGACAGGCCATTGGAGTTCCCTGCTGCTTTTCCAGTAACATTTAGAAGGTTTCTAGTGTGAGTTACTGGGTAAAGATAAGATAACAATCATTGGACAAATGCAAAAGCTGAAAACCACTACTTAAGAAAGCAAAGCCATAGAGGAAGGTGGTTTTGTTCTGATAACCGTTAGTCTGAGTGCCTAGCACTCTTGCTGTGCCACTGTACTACTATGGCTCTGGTACAACAACAGCAACAAAACCAAACTGTCAAGGTTATAGTAGAAAACACCTTTAGTACTCCTGTGTCACAATGAAGGAGTTAATTCAAATCTAACTTATATCTGGGATCTTTAATCCTTACACTCACTGCCATGAGGGAGGTTTCTAGCCCAGATGATACTGATTTGAGGTTCTCTGGAGGAAGACATTTATAAATGTAGATGAAGAGACACAGGACAAAGAGAACACCTGTGAAGTATGTTAAATGGCTTAATTTAAAAAGGATAAAACATATCTTGAATAGAGAGAGAGGGAATTAAAAGCACATACACACACACAGGTATATGTCATGGACCTTTGTTTCATTTTAATTATATATTTAACTATTTATATAACATTAACAAACATTTAAATAATTATATGTGTTTAATTATTATGTAGTTAAATTGAAACAAAGATCTATAATATGACCCAAATGGGAATCCAAAATGTATTAAAATAATTTATATATTAATAACAAAAAGGGTGCTGATTGTTTTTTGTACCTCGACAGCATAGATTCTGGATTAACTTGAACATTTGCTAAAATGTTCCCATTGGCAAAGCTTCATGGATTTAATGGATACTAGGGATCAAATTGTAGTTACATATTGGATTCTACTAAGTATAAGCATGGTACCCCTGTAATCATGGGAAAGTAACTACATATAAAATAAAGGAAAATAGGTATGCTTCATTTTAACTATATCACTTTTCCTAAATTTATCATAGCCATAGTACTTATGGCTCTAATATATCCCATGGGAGGCATAGACACTGTGAAACAGTGTGTAGTAAATTAAAATTAAATCTTTCACACAAACAAACTGGTTTGACAAAGTGGGACCTTATAGATCCTTAGTTAAAATAGTTAATATGGCCCAAAATAAGTTGAATCTTGACTTTTGAAGATGATAACTTCTTCGATGTAAGAACTAATTAATGAATGGGTTTCCCACTGCTTTTCTATTTGACAGTCCAATTAGGCCTCTTCTTAAACTTGGAAGGAATGAATGGCACCTCACAGTGATTACTGTAATCTAAATGCTGTGGTTCTATCCATTCAGGCCTCCAGACCCAATAACCAATTGCTAACTTCATCCATTCAATAAAATTTCTAACTTCATCCCATCACCAATTGGTACATTTCTTGCCGTTATAGGTTTGGCTAATATGTTTTATTCAGTGCCTATTTTATCAGCTCTCAGCAGCAGTTTGCCTTCACCTTAGAAGGAATGTAACACACTCTCACAGGGCTACCAAGGGGGTGTCTCAACAGCTTTTCATCACACACAGTCTTTGCAGACAAGAACTTTCATGCATCATCTTTTCCAGAAGCATAGGTAGGGTGCTACATTGATGGCATCCTCCTCTGAAGAGATTCATTTGGCCCACTTATTAAGGACATGCAAGTCCAGTATCTTAGTCCTTTTTGGATTTGGGAGGCAACAGTTTCCTCATTCACAAATTTTGTTTAATCTCACTGATGCTGCTACTAACAAATCAGTCCACATTAAATGGAATGCCCTTTCAGGCTCAACAAAATGTTCTAGAATCTGTCCAAATTAAAACCAGGAGGTGTTCCTGTTAGTGTTCTCAGAAACTCCTTCAATTTAGAAGCTTTAGGAATCTCCCAGAATCTCTGGACAACCTATGATAGCCTTACATTGCCCACGGGCTTGTTCTTGGTCCTGTGTTATATACCATTAGAGAAGCAACTGCTGCCTGTATGCTGTTCTTTTTTTGAAAATAAAGCTTGTCACAGAACCCAAGTCTGTGACCCTCTGTACCCACCTGCCCATTATGTCTTGAATTATGGAAGCAACACACCACAAGTTTACCCTTACATTTCCAATCCTAAAGGAAAATCTTGTAGAAGGCACTATTCATGCTCTCTGTGCCATCCTAAAAATAATACAGACTGTTGCTTTCCTCAGGAGGCAACTGCTTTATATTAACCCATTCCTTGATTCCCTTGGGAGTATCTCTCACGCTCCCACACATTCTTTTATTTCACCCCTCCAGCTTTCTACTATGACCTCTCACCCCAAGTTTCTTACCATGACCACCACAACTATTTGGCTCCAATCACATACCACTAATCTTTACATATATCTTACTGAACCGTCATTTCCTACCCTACCTTGACTTAGTTTTGAGATTCTGGCTAGAGGTTGGTAGGTTCTACTTCTTAAGCAACTAATTAGGTTCACATCCCAATCACTTCTCTTATCAGACTCTTAGACTCTAGGTCCACTAATACCTGACTTTATTGTTCCTGGCGCCATAACTAAGGAAGTCCTTTAACCCTGGAAGTATTCACATTGTTCAAAATTATCAAAATTCAAATTCTGAATAAATCAAAATGATTCAAACTAGCCAGTTGATATGGTTTGGCTGTGTCCCCATCCAAATCTCACCTTGAATTGTAGTCACCATAATCCCCACATGACATGTTCTGAGAGGGACCCAGTGGGAGGTAATTGAATCATAGGGCAGTTGCTTCATTGTTGTTCTTCTGGTAGTGAATGAGTTTTCATGAGCTCTGATGTTTTATAAGGGGCTTTCTCCGCTTTGCTCAACACTTCACCTTCCTGCCACCTTGTGAAGAAGAATGTGTTTGCTTCCCTTTTGCCATGATTGTGTTTCCTGTGGCCTCCCCAGCCTTGTGGAACTGTGACTCAATTAAACCTCTTTCCTTTATAAATTACACAGTCTCAGGCAGTTCTTTGTAGCAGCACGAGAATGGATTAATACACCAACCAATAGGGAGCTTGAGAAACCTAGCTTGTCCTATTCCAGCTCCCATGCATGAACTACTCTCCATGCAAATACTGCTTGCTGTCACCCTGACCCTGGAAGCAACGTCCTGTGTGTTCTTGCCTGTCAACCTTCTCCCATTTGGATCATAACTAACAAAGAGTTCTGCCTTTCATCTCTCTGCCATTGAGTTGTATCTTGTCAAAAGAACCTTTAAATATTAGAAAACAACTTGCAAGGTTTCAAGCCAACTCCAAGATATGTCACATTATATCTGCACACCCATACCCAACACCAAATTGTAATTCTCTTTAGTGGACTCCACATTCACTTTTTTTGCTGGTGCCAACAGAGAAGCAAAAGGGGTTTCAGAAAATTTAGCAGCAAAGTGGACTATAGTCCACTCAGGAGGTATATAATTACAAAAGTTCTGACTTTTCACACATGGTAGGCATAGGTACTCAACTCTGGCAGTCAATTAGAAGCACCAGGAAAGATTTTACTAAGTACTATACCTAGGTCTTTAACCTGGAGATTATGATTAGATCCAGGTATCAGTGTTCATTAAGGCTCCTAAGTGTTTCAAATATGATGACAAATAAATAAATCATTATTGAGTTAGAGGAAGCTAACCCTAGAAACAGGGATGTAAGTATAGGTGTATGCTAGACTAAATTAAAGCAACATAACAAGCAGTAAAAAAAAATAGCTAATAAACTTTGAGCAATAAATGTCTGATGGCCTCTGTGTGGCAGAAATGGTTGGCTGTGAAATAACAATTTCATTCTCTTTCTGTCATGTAGTGTTATTGCTTCGTGTTGTCTACCTATGCAGAGATTACGTTTCTCAGTAATCTTTGCATCTGTGCAGGACCTGTGTCTTGTTTTTTTCAGAGGAAAGCTAAGAAAAATGATGTGTGACAATTTTAGGCCAATGTGGTTAAGAAGAAAGATGTATCTCCTCCAAACACTCTTTTCTTCTTTTGCCCAGAAGTCAATGTGCTGGGTAACCCTGGCTCATGTATAACATTATCTGTTATCCTGAGTACGTATCAAAAGTCCCTCCTTCTAACTTATAAAGTCTACAAATTGGATTGTTACACACACAAGAAATGTAGTTACATTAAATCAAGCCACTGATATTTCAGATGTATTTATTAACATTATTCCAACGAATAAAAAAATTAATAATGGGGTTCTGCCATAACAAATCTAAATTCTGTGGTTATGACTTAGCAGTTGAATGATAGTCAACAAAGAAGAAGAAATAAAACAAGGTAGAAGACACAAAAGCTCTGTGCTGCTGTGAGGCAACTGTTGTTGCCTCTGGCAACTGTGGTGGCAACCATGTGCTCAGTGAACCTAAAGATGGAGGAAAATTGTGAAGAACCAGAATATGAGAGCCTTTGTTGATTAATATTGGCTGCCTTTAGCAAGATAGTATAAGAATATAGGAGTTCTGGTATGAATTGTTTGGTTTCCAAACAAAGATTGTAAGGAGTGGATAAAGTTCAGAGATCAGGAAGGCTTACAGGATTAGAGTTGATTCCTGCTTCTGGACTCTAAGGGCTATGAGTAGCAGAGGCCCAGTAAAATTTCTCAGTTAACAGGTTAGGTACAAACCAGTTGTAATGGTCAAATTTCTAGCAATATCTTCCCATCTAAGGAGGTGGCTTTCACTAGGTTGACATAGAAAGAGATAAGAAGAGGAAACAAAACATTTGCTTGAAAGTGAAAATATTTAATCAAATAAATCGTTTGGCATAAATAAATCAAATTACAAAACTAAATATAGTGGTTTGACACAGTGAAAACAGTATAATTATGGGTAAAATGCTCAGATTTTCATAGAATTAATTTGCAAGCTTAATATGGTAGATTAAAAAAAAGTAAGTATTTCTATACTTAGTTGAACAGATTAAGTGATGTTTGGAAGAGTTT
Organism: Cacajao melanocephalus; assembly: GCA_963573385.1. NCBI lineage: Eukaryota > Metazoa > Chordata > Mammalia > Primates > Pitheciidae > Cacajao > Cacajao melanocephalus. The sequence goes on from CAUYLG010071921.1 coordinate 8,194, forward strand.
ATCTTTTTCTGGATAACATTGTTTATATATCAATTTACATAGAGCTCAAATAATGAGTATATTTTATTATTCTCTATTTCTTAAAAAGATAATGGCAAGAGTAATCTATACCTATGATGAAAAAAATCCTAAGATGTAAAGTTTGTGGCAAGAAATAACATACCTTACTGTTTTTTTTAAACTCAGTATTTTATATCTGAAAGGTATAGTAGCCAAAGAATATTAAAAAAGGTATCTGTAGATTTTTGTGAACCAACTATTTTTGTGTAGAGTTTTGTAACTTGTAAAGTACTTTTATAATCTTATTTGCCATTCCAATTGATCATATGACATTGAGTGGATAGGAATGATATAAGATGACTCAAAGGTGTGGTAGCCAAAGAATGTGAGAAAAGTATCTGCAGATTTTTGTGAATCATCTATTTTTGTGTAGAACATTGTAATTTGTAAAGTACTTTTATAATCTTATTTGCTACTCAAATTGATCATTGATATAGTTTGGCTGCATCATCATTCAAATCTCAACTTGAATTGCATTTCCCAGAATTCCCACGTGTTGTGGGAGGGACCTAGTGGGAGGTAATTGAATCATGGAGGCCCATCTTTCCCATGCCATTCTCCTAATAGTGAATAAGTCTCACGAGATCTGACGGGTTTATCAGGGGTTTTCTCTTTCTTCCTCTCATTTTCTCTTGCTGCTGCCATGTAAGAAGTGCCTTTTGCCTCTGACCATGATTTGAGGCATCCCCAGCCATGTGGAACTGTAAGTCCAATTAAATCTCTTTTTCTTCCCAGCGTGGGTATATCTTTATCAGCAGCATGAAAATGGACTAATACAATCATATGACGTAAGATATGAATGACATAAGATGTCAATAGCTTCATGCTAGGATTTTGTCAACCTGTCTAGGTTCTAATTTCTGCTACTCTATTCTTGTATCTCTGTGAATTCAAAAAATTATTTAACCTGTCTGAGTATGCCCAATTATAAAATGAGGATACTTAATCCAACCTCAGAGGTTCGTGAAGATTACATGAGCTACACATGCAAAACATCTAGAGGAATGACTAACACAGGGTAAGTACTGAGAACATTTATACTATTATCAACTATCATATTCAGGATAATTGGATTATGACTCAAAGAAATTTCCTAATTTATTAATAATTACATCATTAATAAATGCATGCACTTGGAGTGTACTCAGAACAGTCAAACCTCTAGTTGAAGGATTCCCTTTCTTACACACAGTAAACTGCATTTTGGATGAATTAGTCTAAATATTTATTTACTAATTTTTTAAATTATCAATTTGCCTAAATTATACTACTGAAAGTAGATATAAAAGAGATTTACATACTGTATGAAGAAATATTACTTGTTCTCCCCCATATGAAGAAGGAAATTAAATAATAACAATGGTAGTCTGTAATTGCTGAATTATAAAGTTTACTGTTTTGTGTTCCGTGTGAAAGCTAACCCCCAGCTCTGCTTAAAATTAACTAACTCCCTGTAAAACCTACCTTATCTATTCTCTCCACATTCTCAGCAAAGTTCCCAGGGATCTCAAGACTCCTTTTTTCTTGCTGACCAGCTGCAAGGTCACAGGACAAAATAACACCCAAAAAATGTACAATGGTACCTATGCAACAATCTTGCATGTTCTTCACATGTACCCCCAAACCTAAAATGCAATAAAAAAAATGTACAATGTGTTTCTCAAAATGCTATTTTTCAAATGTAATGTACATCACAAGACATATTACAAATTAATTAACTGTTCTTTGTTCTGGCTTCTGTAAACCTGTTAGCTGCTAAGTCATCCTGGATGTATAAAAAATACCCCACTTTCTTTGTCCTTTGCTCAACCTTAGAATGATAATCGGCTGAGCCAGTGGCCACCTTAATAAAATCCTCCTGTTTCACCATTGGTCTCTCCAGTTTCCTGAATATTCTGCAACACATATATCTGTTTCTTTTCTGTTCCTGGGCATATGCAACCTTTTATTTTTTAGCATTCTTGATAACTGGCCATGTCATGAGTTCTAATTAATGGGCTGAGAGCAGAAGAGATGTGTGCCTTTTTGAGGTGGTATTTGATTATCTGAGTTTTATTTCTCTACCACATAAATTGTGGATGCTCATGTTGAAATTGAGTGCCACAATACAGAAACAGCCTGGAACACTCAGCCACTGTGTGGAGAACAGCTGCCCTCAAGTGTTACTAAACCCTTTGCAGACTTTTTAGAAGCAAGAAAAAAACTTCAGTTGAGTTAAGATAGTGAATGTGGAGGTTGTTTGCAATATAACTCAATCAACTTATCTAATAAACTGTATTTTCATATAGCTCTTTTGATTGGCAGATTTCAGTGTTTTTGCAGCTCAGAAAAAATTTTGTTTCATTTGCTTTCTTTGAGAATTATTTTTGCTTTGTCTATTTGGTTCTGCAATATAGATAAAGAATAAAATATATGTTTTGATTTACATTGCCTGCTTTGGATAGGTCTTTCTTATTTTTCATAATTTATTTTATAATTTCTCTAATTATTTTCTCATGCTTTTTCTTTTGGAACTGAGTACAAGACACCTGAGTAAGTCATATTCTTTATGGTGAATTGTCCTTATAGATGTACACAAGATTATGCTATTTTAGTAAGCTATTTCCCTTCTTTAACACTGATATTCACTCTAAAGTTTTTGATTTATTTTATTGGATTTGTATCTATACATATCCTTATAAAATATTTAATATTTTTGTTCATATGTAATTTTAGTTTACATAAATGTATTGTGTCATAGTTACTATTTGTTAATTTTTCTCTTACCATGCTCTGCTTTAAGAGTTTTCTATTTCTAACGTTTATACTATTAATTCATTTCATCTTGGACATAGTAATATATGGTATACATCTATCATATATATATTCCTCTAATGATAAACACAAATTACCCATTATCATAAATACTTCACCAAGACATATTCCTATGTGTTTCCTATGGACTAGTGGAAGAAATGCCCTACTGTGTATACATAGGAGTGGGATAGATGGTTTATATGGGATACTTAATTAATATTTCACTAAATTGTTGCCAAAATTCACTGGCTTTACATGGGATACTTAGTTAATATGTCACTAAATTATAGGCAAAATTCTTGTCAACATGGTCATACTAGTTGATAATTCTGGCAGTAAGTCATGAAGGTTCCAGTCCCCAAGCATCCTTACTAACTCTTGACATTATCTACTTTTCATTCACCCCTCTGATGAATGTAAAGAACAGTATAATTTATGTTTCATTTTGCATTTCTGTACAGAAGTTGATTATCTATACATATACTTGTTAGCTTTTTGTTAAACATCTGTAAATTGCCATTTCATACCTGTTGTTCTTTTTGCTGTTCATTTGAAGACGGCATATGCTGTATAGTGATTTTATACATTGTAACTATCTTCTCCCATTTAACTTTAATATGGAGTTATTCAATTTGAGAAGTTTTTTTTTAAGTTAATTCACTCTGAATTCTAGAAGTACTTTATTTATTTAATTTTTTTTTGAGACAGTCTTGCTCTGTCTCCAGGCGCCACCTCCTGGTTCAAGCAATTCTCCTGCCTCAGCCTCCCAAGTAGCTGGAACTACAGGCATGCGCCACCACACCCAGCTAATTTTTGTATTTTTAGTAGAGACGGGCTTTCACCATGTTGGTCAGGATGGTCTCGATTTCTTGACCTCATGATCTGCCCGCCTCGGCCTCCCAAAGTGCTGAGATTACAGGCATGAGCCACTGCTCCCGGCCCTATTTATTTTTAAGACAAGGTTTTGCTCTGTCACCCAGGCTCTAGTGCAGTGGTACAATCACGGTGCACCACAGCCTCCCAAGTAGCTGGGACTAAAACTGTACACCACTATGCCTGGCTGATTTTTAAATGTTTTGTATGTTTCCCAGGCTAGTCTCAAACTCCTGGGCTCGGGCAATCTTCCCGCCTCAGCCTTGCAAGTGCTGAGATTACAGGAAGGAGGCTGGCTCCTGGTCTAAGAGTACTTCTTGATTTTTCTCTTTTAACATTCCTTGTATGATTTTTACAATATTCACTCTGCTATTTTCACTGAGGCTTATAATTTGTCAGTTAAATTTTAAAATTCTTTCAGTTGGTTTTCCCTTGATGATAATCTTCTCTATACTTTTAGATACAACAATTGAAAACACTAACTGGAAGTCTTCTAGCATTTTACTCTGTTTCCTAAAATGTTTTTTGTAAATGAGGCATTTTCTTCAGTTTTTAAAGGATAACCCACTTTTTTCAAAGTTCTGATTACTTTTCTTTTAAAATGGTCTTAAATAAAAAAAAATTTTTCTTTCTACTCCAACTCTGAAACTTTATTTAAAGTTTAACTTAAAATGTTCCACCTTTTAAACTCAACTTTCTTCTGTCTTTTACTCTGCCCCCTTACAAGGTTAATTTCTTTGATTGCTTTTCTCTATCACTTCCACTTAGTACTAATCTTTTCTCTATCACTTCCACTTAGTACTAATTTCCATCACTGGCTACTCTTAACAATACTCTCAAACTCCTCTTTTTTATTTAAAATCATGTAGTAACTACCTGTGACCAAAAATCTTTCCAGTAACTACCTGTGACCAAAAATCTTTTATACCAAACCTGTGACTTTCTAAATGTCATACTTCAACCTCCACATTCTTAAAACTGTTGGTGCTTTCTCTCTTGCATGCTTAATTCCTATGTACTCCAGAGTCATTTTCCTTATTTATAGCCTTCTTTAGTTCCTTTAATCTGATTTCTATACCCTCCTTATCTGATTGTACAGCTTTCTGAATCTACTCTTATTATAGCATCTTTCCCATTATAACTATAAACTTACTTGTCTGTATTTCTTGTTATACTTGTCAGTTCTGAAATAAAAACTGACTTTCTTTTTTCACTGATGTACCCTCAAGGCCTATTTTATTGCCTGACACATAATTGGTTTCCAATAAATATATGTGAAATAAATTTTACGTAATGATTGGATGAGTATAAGCTTATAGCAAGCTTCAAAAATGTATTTTCATTTGAATTGTTACAAGTCTCAGTTTTCCTCCTTCGTTTGGTAAAGTAGGAAGATATCAACTTATACATTGTGAATTTCTTTCCAGATATGTGGAAATCATATTTTGAAAGAAAATATTCTCAATAGAGTAAAACAGTGCCCAATAATGTATCTTCAAACACCGCCCACAGACACACCATGCAGCATCATTTTGTAACTAACTTCCTTCATAAATGTTAAGGAATTATTGATTTATTGTTACAATCTCTCTGGTGTGATCAGTTTTATTTTTTTTAGAAGCAGGAATAAAATCTACGTATCTATACAATGGTGTGTGGAATAGTTTTTTCCCTGAAAGCATTGCTTCTTAGTTTTTAAGTACAAGTACATCTCATCAAAGTATTTTAAGAAATCAAGAAATGTCAGTAAAGGTATAAAGCAAAATGGGACTTCAAAGATTAAGTGGTAGAGGTTTACATCTCTTTAAAAGCTATATCCTTTTAAAGCTAAATCTAAAAATGGTGTATTTCCTGTATCCTTTCAGATAAAAAGAATGACTTGACAATTTTGGAAAAAGTGCTTTTATAGGCAAAGTTATATGATATTTAATTTAATAATATGCAGAATGTAAAGCTCATGGGCATATCTTCCTCCCAAGAATGATTACAGCTCTTAGGGTAAGGGTGTAGTAATTGGTAAAGAGAATTGGTAGAGCTACAGCTCCGATATCAAAGAATATTTTCCTAGCATGAAAAAGAAGCTAATTGAAAAAAATGTTCTGGATTAAAGCACAATTTACCCTAAGGTCCCTAGATTTAGAGTGGTAGACAAATTGGAAAGTGATTTTCAACTTGCTATATACTGAAATTTAGCATTTAAAATACATTTAATCATTAAACTGAGTTCGATCATCTCTCACAGAGAGATACATACTTTAAGCAATATGTGTATACTATAAGTACTAAAATGCCCACATTTTTTTCTGACATTCAGTTGATCTAGTTTTACTATATAATCATACATGTCTGTGAGTGTTCCTTGCCTCATCTGATATGATTTTGGGCCAAAGAAATATGCCATCAGAACCTCTTCACATGAGGCAGCTGGAAGCAGTAGGAACAACACTAGAATCAAAGTTAAGATATGTATGTCTATATTCCAGTTTTGACAATTATTTTATACCCTTATTAAATCATTAGATTCACATTGTATCCTCTAAGACTATATCCTTTCTTATTAAATCACTTAAACTTTATTAATCCCATTTTCTTCACATGTTAAATAAGACTAGAAATACTGCCTCGCTTTACATAGGAGGTAAGATTTATTAGAACTTTTATGAAATCATGAAATATTTTAGAAATATTATTATTAGTCAATAGTGTCAATAATTGATTTGACTAAGGGTTTTGTTTTTTTGATTTAGCCTTTGTTTAAGTTGACTAAATCAGACATTCTCTAGTATTATATATGCAGCTTAAGTAATTGGTGGGACTAAAATCAGCAAATGATAAAGTATGCTAATTGTGATGACAATTTGTAAATATATCTGCTTTACAAACCTGGAACCTTTGTCAATCTGAAGCCCTACAGTCTGAGTCCTAGACTTGTGACTTTCTTGAATCAGTGAGACAAATAATTTAAGGGCGTGTACCCTTAGTCTTATAAACTTTTATTTTTCCCCCAAATAGAAACATTAAAAAGCAACCACTATCTTTATGTCACCATTGTTTTGCAAAATCAAGACAATTTGACAATCTTACCCCACACTTTTCCCCAAATAGGAATATAATCTCAGAATAAAGAAGCAACTGAACAAAATGGAATAGATGACTTGAGAAGGAGAAGAGAAGAAAGGATACCATTACAGCTCAGAGAAAATAGTTAATTCTAAGTGACATTTGTGGCACAGCAAGATTGAGAGTTTCATAGTACAAAGAAAGAGGTATCAGAAAAAAAAAGTTTCCTACTATTACGGTGATTAAGGGATCCTTTCTAAGATAGGAAGCAAAGTGGGTGAGGCATGAATTGATTTCAGCAGCTTATAACCCAGGTCTGAACTGTGATTGGCAGGACAATTTAGATTCTAAATAGATAGGATCCCAGAAATCCAAAGAAGATGTAGGAGGTTGATTATACTGGTGCTTTGGTTGAATTAGAGAATGTTCTTCACCTCATTTCCTCTAAAATATCTTTCCAAAATAAAATTACATTAAATAGCTGGTTCTCTGACAGTATACCAAATTTTCTTTTTATTTTATTGTATTTAATGTATAATTAATAAATAATTATAATCTGTCAGAGATAGTCAGATATTTTGTCAATATTTAGAGTAGTTTACTGGTGAAGTAGAAAGAGCACTGAAATGGAAATAAGGAAATGTTTTCTATTCTCAGTTGGTTGACTTTTAAGTTATTTGATCTTTCTACAATAGAATTTTCATAATACATGCATACTGTGTTTCAGAATGGAGATTTGTCACTAATTTTATGCTGAATTGATTCAAATCAATAACCTCTGAATGTTGGACTTGGAGATTTTTAAAGTTCCTGCCATCTCTAAAGTTCTGTAATAATTAATTTAACCAGTGCTTGTGGCTCGCTTTCCCTGTACCGTATACAACAGTTCTGCTTACATCTTTCACTGTGTAGCCATTGACTGTCCAGTTGGCTTTCATTGTCACTCACAGAGATAATTTTTATCAAACATTTGCTACATATTTCACCGTAGTTTAAAAAATCTTTATCTTGCTAATTACAGACTAATATATGTTTAGGGTTTACCAAGATGATTCAAATATGAGCCACTTATTTTATGTATCTCAGGACCACTAATACTACTTTTGATTCAGCTTCATTTAGAGTTTGTTCTTTTAAGGCCTTTAAAATCTATCTATCTATCTATCTATCTATCTATCTATCTATCTATCTGTCTGTCTGTCTGTCTGTCTGTCTGTCTATCTATCTATCTATCTAAAATAATACATACATGCACATAAATATGTATGTGTGTATAATATTGATATATACATCATGTATGCATATAATGTACAAACACACATTTTTTTTTTACCCTAAAGTGTGACTTATCCAAGTATCCTCATTTTACAAATGAAGATTTTTGGGGCAAACGAAAGTTAAATAATTTTTCTGAAGTCACATAGCTTTGGTTCTGGTAGTACTAAGACGATAAATTATTTACAGAAACCAATCTGCATGCTTTTATGAAGTATCATTTTATTTTTAAAGCAAACCCTTTTACGTTGCAAATTTGAATGGTTATAGAAAATAAGAGCCAGTAAAAAAACATTAATTTTACTTAATCATAGAAGCATATATTTTATTTTGGGTTATATAAATTAGATTAGAGATAAAACAGCATATCAATTAGCTATTACTGCATAATAAGCCATCTCTCAACTTAGTGGCTTAAAACTGCAACCACTTATTTAATTAGGATTCTATGGTTTAGCATTATTGTCTGGGTTGAGCTAAGTAGGTCTTTTGTTTTTGACTTAGCTCATTCATGCATCTGTAGTCAGCTGCGAGATGGGCTGGAGGCTGGCTCATCTAAAATGACCTCAGCCAGGGTGACCTCTGCTTTTTATATTTAAGTAGCTTCTGAGGTTTATTCACATGATAGTCATAGGGATTCAAAAGTAAAAGGGGAAATATGCAAAATCTCAAGGGCTAGGCTCAAAATTAGATTGTTACTTCCACCACATTTTACTAATCAATGCAAGTTATAAGGTAAGACAAGATTTAAGGGGGGAAGAAAGAGTGGCAAAGTTGTTTTACAAAGAAGAGTAGATATAGGAAGAGATAAGGAATTACAGTTATTTTTGTAATCTAATACAAATTGCATTTTTGTAATATGGGTTTAGTTTCATGGTTTTACTGAGAAAAGCTTAAATCAAAAACTGCAGAATCTTTTTTTTTTTTTTCCTGGCACATTTCTAGCATATACTTACAAATACTGATTCTAGTATGGATGCAGATCAACTGCTGATGAGAATGAAAAATAAGATAGCCACTTTGGAAAACAAACAGTTTGACAATTTCTTACAAAAAGTTAATTATATACTTATCATATAATCCAGTAATCCAGCTGCTGGGTTATTTAACCAAATGCAATGAAAACTCAAGTGATACGTCTGCCTTGGCTTCCCAAAGTGCTGGAATCACAGGCATGAGCCATGATGCCCAGCCCAAGATGAAGTATATTTTCTTCTATCTCTGGATTAGGATTTTTAATATTGGGTGGCTACATTATATGTCTTATTTACCTCTGGATTCTTATGACAAATTCTAGACAAATTTATGAAATCCAATGCATACTGAATTCCAAGAGAATGTTAATGAGACACAGTTGTAAGTCATATGTTATGAATTGCTCTTCTAGTAGTAGGTGCAGGGAAATTGCCCAGCTCTACTGTCTTCTGAACCCTGCTGGGTTCAATGTGCCTACTGGACCAGCGTGAGGCTTGCTGTGATATCCAAACCTTATCCATTTACCAGACTGGACGTGTTTGCCTCAGTGCATTTCTTTAGATGTTGATCTAATTGCTAGTTAATAATGGCCATTTTCTGAAGCTAGGAAATCATAGATTCTGCCATGGTGCTAAATGAGTATTAATACACAGGTTTTGCTTTTTTTTTGTAATGGTTGTCTTCATTAATAGCACCTCTATTTATGAGTATTAATACACAGGTTTTGCTTTGTTTTTGTAATGTTGTCTTCATTAATAGCACCTCTATTAGTTTCAAGATGGGAACAGCTGTGCTTGTGCCACATGAGACAGACAAACACATAATGTCCTTCATTTCTTCTCTATATCCCTCACCTGCTTTTAAATTTACAGAGTATCAGAATAGAAGAAGGAAGACAAAATAAAACAACAAATTAAGAACCTTTGCCTGGAACAGGGATTGAGCAAAATTTGAGCCATGAGCCAAATTTGCCCATGTGTCTGTCTTTGCAAGGTTTCATTGGAAGACTGCCATGTTCATTCATTTATGTATTGTCTATGACTGCTATTGTACTAATTATAGTAGCTGGGGTTGTATAGTTGTACTAATTATATAGGTAGTTGTATAGTTGTGCTAATTATATAGGTAGGGTTGTATAGTTGTGTCACAGACCATATGGCCCACAAAGGTTAAAATAGTTACTATCTGATTCTTTACTGAAAATATTTATTATGTCTAGTAAATTAATTTGCTAAATAAATCTCTTGAAAAAATATATTTAGCAATAAAAAACTCTTTAATAATTTATTACGCATCATAAAACCAATTTAGAGAGTCTATTAACTAAATTTTCTTTCTAAATAATAAGTCTTAATAGATGGGATATTCAAAACCAAACCCTCCTTAGTCCTACAACATGGTGTCATTAGGCCATTTACCCAGGAAGTCAGTGGTGAGAGCAGGAACTAAAGAAGGCTATAAATAAGGAAAATGACTCTGGAGTACATAGGAATTAAAAGAAATGAATTGATTGTTAAAAAAAATGTAGGGCCATTGAATAAAAAAAATGTGAAGAGGATGTTATGCTATAAACATCAAAGAAACATCCATGTACAGAGATTTCTGCACTTAAAGGCTGCTTTCTGTATGTTCATGCTAAGTATGAACACAAATTAAAATTAGTTGTAAATATATCCTACAATGGAAAAATAGGAGATATATTCTGTTTTATCTCTGCTGCTAAAATTATTAGACCAGGACCACTGGCCAATATTATCTCATTAAGCAGATTCTTTTGTCTTTTGCCATGGGGCAAAGCTTCATTCATGTGGCATCTTGAAGGTAGAATTAATTAACTCTCATTAGGGTCGCTTGGTACAGCAAAGTTTGACCTTCTTATTTTTGAAGATCTGGACTATTTAAAACAAAGAGATTCAATGAAAAAATAACATTTTTAAGTCTATAGATATGACTTTATCTCATGAGATTCTTTTGCATGCTTGCTACTTTGGATTATTGCCGTTAGACATTAGAGAAAGCTTATTGCTATGGTCTGAATGTTTGTGTTACCCCAAAATCCATATGTTGAAACCAATTGAGGGCTCCAGTCTCGTGAATGAGATTAGTATCTTTATAATGGAGGCCCAAAGGAACTTGTTCATCCCTTCCACTAGGTGAGAATGTAGAGAGTTCATGGGACTGGATTCTGAGAGGGTACTGGATTAAAAAGGATGTAACATGACGATGGGTAAGGGAACTATTGATTTCAAAGCACTATCTGAGTACACTGGATTTAACACCCTACTAATGACCGTGGTGCAAACACATTATTTGGATGGCTCCTAGAAGTATGGTAAAAGCAGCAGTCCTCATTAAGTGTGGTGTAAATGACAGTATAGCTGTGGCAGATGGTAGAAGAGATTACAAAGGTCATAGTAGAGAGAAATCTACACTGAAACACTTTTTAAGACCCTGGGACTACTGAGCGTGGTGGCTCAGACTTATAATCCCAATGCTTTGGGAGGCCTTAAGTGGGAGGATCACTTAAGCCCGGGAGTTTGAGACAAGCTTGAGCAACATAGAGACAAATAATAATAAAAATTAGCCTGGCGTGGTGGTGCACACCTGCGGTTCCAGTAACTTGGGAGGCTGAGATGGGAGGATGACTTGAACCCGGAGATTGAGGCTGCAGTGATCTGTGATTGTTCTGTTTCACTCCAGCCTGGGTGACAGAGTTAGACTCTGTCTCAAAAAAAAAAAAAAGAAAGAAAAAAATACCAGAGGCCTATCAGTTGTTTATATTCCATACGGGAGCTTGTAAGATAGAATACTTACCAAAGCAGTGAGATATGCTGGTGAATGCACCTGCTTTATAGCGAAGTTCTATGGTGGCTTTCCTCTGCAGACTAGATGTGTGATAGGAGGTGCCATTACAAACTGCATTCATCCTCAGTTACTCAGTGTAATAGGATACTGAAACCCCAAAGTGTAATAGGATACTGAGCACTTAACCTCAAGAAGCCAGGTCCAAGTGACAGCCAGGAGGCCTTTAAAGACATAAAAGATGCAGTGGTGGTGGTCCTTTGGCATCTGCACTTATTTCACCACTCTGGCCGCTAAAAGAGCCAGATAATGGGCTACCTTCCACTACCAAACCAGTTAGGTAATAGCTCCACTCGCCGCTGCTGAGCCAGGTATATAGTGTTTTCACTAGAACAGATTAATACAAAGTCAGGTTAATGGTATGTGGCCATTGATCTGGTGAATGTGTACCTACTCATTTCTATACTAAAGGAGGATCAGAAACAGTTTGCATTCACTTGAAATAAACCATTTTATATATTTTCTTAATTGCCCCAGGACAGTATTAACTAACTTGCTGTCTGCCACAGCACAATCAGAAAGACTTGGATTCACTAACATCTATCACAAGTATCATGTTCACTGGATCAAGTGAGCTAGTGGCTAGTGTGCCACTGACCTTGCAAAATGTTCTCTAAATAGTGGAAAGCAAACCCTTTAATGAGCCTGCTACATCAGTAAACTTTTGGATGCCTGGTGGTCTGGGGAATGGTGGTCTAGTCCCATCTCTTACACTTCCCACTGAAAATGAAACACAATGGCTAGTAGAAGTAGCCTTGTTCAGATTCTGGAGGCAACGTATTCCACATCTGGAAACAATGCTCCAACCTTGGGTGGTACAAAATGTTTACAGCTCTGAGGAGAGCCCAGAACAGAAAGTGCTCTGCAGCAGGCCTTATAACATAGTAAACCCCCTGACATTTTGAGATGTAAAGGTAGGAAAAGACCCTGTGTGGAATGTCACAAGAGAGAACCACAAAGGAGACCCATAGGGTAATAGGATACCTGCAGCATAAACATCAAATACCTTTATAAATATAAGTCCCTCGTATGTTACCAGGCCTTGGCAGAGGTGGGGGATCTGAACATGTTGCACAAAGTAACCACAAAACCAGAACTGCTAATTATAATCTGGGTTCTGTTAGATATCACCAAATCATATGATCAGGCAGGTCCAGGAGAAATCATTGTTAAATGGAAGTGAGACATCCAGGATAAAGCATTAACAGGGCCAGATGGCACAAATAAAATGCATAAACAGGTAACCCAGAAACCTATATCACCTGTTTCTCAGTTTCACATGAATTCAACCCTTCAAGTGGCAAAAGCGAAATGTTGAAATTTTGGAAGAAGGCATAGATGAATAGCTTTCTGATCTTGGATCAGTAAGAATTTCTAAGATGCAATGGAAAAATCACTATAAGATAGACGCTTTGACATTTTAAATTAAGAACTTTTGCCATAAGAAGGTACTTTAAGGAAAATGAGTGGTCACACATTGTGAGAATATGTTTGCAACATTAGCTGATGGTAGATTATCATGAGGCCTGTGGAGGCTGAGGCACAAGAATTTCGTTTGAACCTGGGAGGTAGAGGTTGCAGAGATCCGGCCACTGCACTCCAGCCTGGGAAAAATTGCAAAACAAAACACAACCCTTAAACATAAGCATTCGTACCTTTAACAGCCTCAAATATAAGTATCTATACCTTAAAAATATAATTAATCAAACCTGAAATCACAATCAATTCCTGAAATGCTACAAACTTTAATTAATACAAACTTCCAAGTATAAAAAGGTTCACTTGTGTACAATTTCAAGTGTCATGCACGCGGATGCTGGCATGAGTGGGTGAGGGCTGGCGCCCAAGCAGGGGACAGAAACTTGGAATCCCAGAGCTAGAAACAGGTGACTCTTGGACTTTCAGTGGCTGAGCCCAAGACCTGGGTTAAATGCTTGACCCGAGAGCCCTTTGGGTGGGAAGCCCCTGCAGTGGATCAAACAAAAGAATCCAGATAAAGTAGCTTGGACTCTTTCAACCGGATGAAACTAGCCAGGAAGGATGGTGACCCGAGGGTGCGGGCCAGGGAGGAGGCAGAGACAGCAGGGTGGGGAGACAGGTGAGCAGGAAGGGCCTGAGTCATGGCCCAAGCCTGTGCCAGCCTGGGCAGTGTAGGGCTGCACTCCTGGCACCTACTGCACTAAGTGTGCTGGCTGCCCTTGGATTCCCTCTTACTGTGGTCAAGTGACCCACTCCAGGGGCAGAGATGTTTCAGGACCGGTGAGGGAGGGAAGCCACCAAGACATCAGGGAGGTTTGTTCTCAGGGACACGGTAGGTGGAAGGAAAACCTCTTCTCACTCCCGGGGTGGTGGCGGCAGCCGGAGAAACACTGCTGGCCGCCTTGGAGGATTTTCTGAGTTGGCAGTCTTCATCCTAGGGCTTAACTCCTCCCTGACAGCTGAGAGATCTCAATTCTTGAGACAGGTAATGCCAGGATCAGGGACAGAATTCAGAGTAAGAACAATCTTATTTTCTGATGATAAAGATAGCACTACTATTGAAAAAAATGTGAAAAATTTTAACACACACACACAATACAAGCCCTACACCACTTCTACAGAAAAGTGCCACTAATATTTTGGTGTTTATTACAGCGTATATAGTATATGTAACATATATAACCATATGATATATAATTACATTAAAATGTATAGTTGTACTTATATATAGGATATATAATTATTTTTCAGATAAGTGTGGTCACATTGTATGAATGCTTTTAGAACCTTTTTTTTTATTGTTCCACTGAAAAGACACTTGCACCATTATGTTCATCACAGCATTGTTCAGAGTAGCAAATACACGAAATCAACCTAGGTGCCTATCAGTGGTGGACTGGATAAAGAAAATGTGGTAAGTATACACCGTGGAATACTACATACCCACAAAAAAGAAATAAGTTAATGTCCTCTGCAGCAACACGGATGCAGCTGGAGGCCATTATTCTAAGCAAATCAACACTGGAATAGGAAACCAAATATTGCATGTTCTCACTTATAAGTAGGAGCTAAACACTGGGTACTCATGGACAGAAAGACGGCAACAATAGACACTGGAGACTCTAGAGAGGAGAGGGAATGGTGGAGCGGGTAAGTGTTGAATGACTGTTGGGTACTGTGCTCACTGTCTGGTTGCTGAGATCAGTCATACGCCGAACCTCAGCATCACACAATGTACCCATGTAACAAACCTGCACAGGTATCCACTGAATCTAAAATACAAATTGAAAGTATAAAAGTCAATACATAAGTGAATTTTAGCCATGCTATTTTCAGTGAAACATAGGAATTCTTGGAAAAGTTCAACCATAGTGATACCCATTTTATAAAGTTTAAAGTAAGTCAAGACTGAACAATTTAGTCTGAGCAAAATTTTATTTAGCCTCTTGGGGGGTGGGGGACTAGGGGAGGGATAACATAAGAGAAATATCTAATGTAGATGATGGGGGTGTGGATGCAGCAAACCACCAATGCATGTGTATACCTATGTAACCTGCAGGTTCTGCCCATGTACCCCAGGACTTAAAGTATATATATAAAAGAAATATATAGACATATACATAGATGTCTATATATGTCCACATAGAGACATCTACACATAGATGTATATCTGTATATGTCTAAATAAAATTTTGATGTATAGAGACCTATAAAATATATAAACATGTATATAGACATACATATACAATTCATATCATATGAATATTAAAAGTAAGAAATAACAGATCTGGGATATGAAAATGGGGCAGTATAGCAGGAGAATAGGAAATTAGTATAACGAGGATTCAGCAGGTGCAGACAGTTTGCATAAGCAAAAGAACAGCAGGTACAGCCAGTTTGTATAGGCAGGAGAGCAGCAGGTGAAGCACATAGGCCACATCTTCTCCCCCATGATAAGAAGCCACTTTCGCCTCTGATTGACTGCAGGGTTGGGTCTCCACTTCAGACTCTGTTTGGTCACAGGCCAATCCTTCATAGGGTGAAGCCGATTGGAGACCTTTAAAGGGCACCGAGGGGTGTTGCTGGGTTCCTTTAGCTTAATAAAAACCCTAATTAAAGAAGCTGTTGAACTGCTTGCTTGAGCTCACTCTTGCTCTATGCATTGTCTTCAGTAAATCTGTGCATTTGTTACTCCTTTCTTCTGTTGCTTTGTTTTTCATTGCTTTGTTTTATTACCTTGTTTGTGCATTTTATTCAATTCTTTGCTCAACACCTAAGAACCAGCACAGCACTGTCTGGTAACATATTTTGGAGAGCCAGCCAGGAGGTAAGCCCAAACTTTGGGATTTATTTTTCCTTCTCTTTATCAAAGCTGTCATCTGCATGCAGGGGTCAGGCAGTTAAAAGCCACTAGGGCGCTTGCTGCTTAAAGTCTCGCGTGACAGGATAACTAGTTCATAGAACAGGACACTTGCTGAGGGCAAGACAAATCCATATGACAGATTTTTGTGTGTGTGTATGGCAAAACGTTTATTGAGGAGGTTAGACCCCTCATTTTCTGATTCTATGTTTGTTTTTATTGATTTGTGTGAAAGTGGTCATGCAGAATTACTTTATATTCCTTTTCTCAGAGTAGGACAAGAGATTTCAGTTTTATGCATGAATTTTTTTAGTATAAGAACCTGGAATTTTTAATTGTTTGTAGGAACAAATCCCCATCCCCAACTTTATTGTTAATAGTTTTAAAGTACATTACAAGATCCCTGTTTCATGAGGGTTACAAGCTGAAGTTTATTTCACTTGGTGGAACGCAAAAAGCTGAGCATTACATCCTGGGACTAAGGGAATCATAGTAGACCATTCCATAGCCTGTGGAGGGAAAATATCCACAGGGACTCCTGACACCCTAGGGTCAGGGATGGCTGCAACAAATAGGCCCTCCTGAGGCCAGACCACAATGGTAAACACCTTTCAGAATCCTTTAATCTGTAAAGCTCATAGTAAACCATTCCATTGCTTAGGGAGACAGAACATCCAAAACAGCACTGGTGCCCACCCTGCAGTTGGGGTTGCTGCCTGGCACCCTAAGGACAAAGATGACTGCAACAAATGGGCTCTCCTTAGGCCAGATCACTATGGGAAACACCTTTCAGAATCCTTCAATCTGTAAAGCTTCTAAGACTGGCCCTTAAGAAGACTGAGCCAGACATTGTGGATGAACCCCTCTTATAAGGACCACTTGTCTCTTAGAGGGATCTACAGCTGTCCCCCATATAACTGCTTGCCAAGTGCCCATGTAATGCCATCCAGAAAAGAAAAGAACTATATTAAGCCCCAACACAGCCGGAGTAGAACATCCTTCTCAGCAGCTCCTCCGGCAGTATTACATCTCAGGAAAGTAGCAGAAGTAGAAAGACCAGTTTGAGAACAAGTCGCATTTTCCATAACTGATATCCAATAATGTAAGAAAAAGTTGGGAAGGTGCTCTGAGGACCCTGGCAGGTTTGCAGATGGGTTCCAAACCTTAGCTTGGGCTTTTGACTTATCATGGAGAGATGTCCAATTCATTTTAGCAACCTGCTTCACTCCTGTGAAAAAGGAAAGGATTTTTAAGGCCACCTACCATGAGGCAGACGATATGATATGTTTGTCCAAAACCCCCAGGGCAATCACTCAGGCCTAGACATAGTGCTACCACTGATCCTAATCGGGATTATAATATTCCTGTGTAAATGAATAGGAAAGCAAATTTCTTGAGGCACTCCTTGGGGGAATGAAAAAGGAGATAACCAAAGCTGTAAACTATAAAGTCAGGGAAGTCACATAAGGGAAGAAAGAAAATCCAGCTATGTTTTATGGCAGGTTAGAAGATGCCTTCAGAGAATATGCAAATTTAGACCCTTCCTCTCCTGAGGGTATGATGCTAATGGTGTAGCATTTTATTAGACAGTCTGCCCTGGACATCAGGCACAAACTCCAAAAATTGTAAATGGAACCACAAACTAACCCAAATCACTTTCTTGATACCACCTTTAGGGTAGATAACAATCATAACCTGGAGCAGGTAAAAGGGGAACAGAGTAAAGAAGAACAACAAGCCAAAATTATGGCAGCCGTCACTGGCAATTCTGAATGTTCAAAGAACATCCAAAGGAAACCCAAAGAGCCATTAGAAAAATGTTAGCAAAGGCTCTTGCTTTAAATGCAAAAAAAAAAAAAAGACATTAGGCAAAGGATTGTACTAAGCTCCTGCCAGATCCCTGCAAGACCCTTTGCTAGTACCAGTCCTGACCCCTGACACTGGATGATTGACTGTCCCCACTCCCACCGAGTGGCTCAGTTAGTCAAAACTCTTACAGTGCAAAAGGAGGAACTAGATGAAGACTGAAGGGACCCAGGGCTTTCCTTATCACCCCTGTCCAGGAACATCATCATTACTGCTGAGGAGTTCCAGGTAACTCTGGATGTGATGGGTACACAAATTCAGTTTCTTTTTTAATACAGGGGCAAGTTACTGTCCTTACTGCATATGCAGGAAAATCCTCCACCAGGATCACATCTGTTTTAGGAATGGAAGAGAAAAATAAAGTCAGGAATTTTACCCGTCCTTTAACTTGCTAATTTGAAAAACAAATTTTACAGCAGGAGTTTCTAATAGTACCAATCTGCCCAGTCCCCCTGTTGGGAAGGGATATTATAGTTAAAATAGGGGCACTGCTACAATTTAAGCACCACCTGGCAAGATTGCTAATTGTCAGTAATGCAGACAGTTTTCCAGGATATGTCAACAAATAGGTCCACCTGCTAGCATGGTATACTGGGAGGCCTAGAAGGGCCTAGAACAGCAGTGCCAGTCAAAATATAACTTCAAGACCCCAGTCATTTTCCCAACTGAAAACAATACCCAATTAAGCGGGAGGCGAGAAAGGGCCTAGCATTCATAGTTAAGGAGTTGCTTGCCCATGGACTTCTAAAATCCTGTAATTCTCCCTGCAATACTCGCATTCTGCCCGTTTTTGAAAACTTCAGGAGAATACTGTATGGTACAGGGTCTCAGGACAATTAATGAAGCAGTGATCCCTGTCCACCCATTGGTGGCAGATCCATATACTCTTTTGACTCAGGTGCTGGAAACACAGAATGGTTTTCAGCCTTCTAGGATGTCTTTTTCTGCATTTCTCTGGCCCTAAAGTCTCAATATCTTTTTGCTTTTGAATGGGAAGATTCTAATGGCAGAGAAAAACAACAGTACACCTGAACAGTACTCCCTCAAGGCTTTCGCTTTCGGGACAGCTTCCCTTCCTTTTTTTTTTTTGCTTAGGCCTTAAAACGGGATCCGAAGGATCTTCAATCAGAAAACAAGAGTATACTCCAGCATGTAGATGACCTTCTTGTGTGTAGCCCAACCCAGGAGATATCTGATCAAAATACTACAAGGACCTTGAATTTTCTGGCCAACCGGGGGTACAAAGTGCTCAAAAAGAAGGCTCAAATTGCCCTCCAATGGGTCCAATCTTTGAGGAGTATCTTAACCCCCAAGAGCCTGGCAGATATCCCCAGAACGAGTGCAAGCTATATGTGGTTTGGGACCCCCCCCCACCCCATACCAAGCAACATTTTTGTTCCTTTCTTGGAATGGCCAGGTTTTTTAGAATATGGGTACCAAATTTGGGGCTCATAGCGAAATCCCTTTATGAAGCCACGAGAGGGCCAGAAAATGAGACAATGGAGTGAAGCTCAGAAATGAGGAAAGGCTTCGCCAAGTTAAAACAGACTCTTAGGCTCCCACTGTTAGCATCACAGACCTCACTAAGCCTTTTCAGTCTTTGACTCTTTTACTTTCTCTTCTGCAGTCAGCTGCAAAAAAGCTCAATTTTTAAAGAGGTCATAAAATTAGTTTAGGCTTACCTGGATAATCTTCCTTTCTCAAGGTCGTCTGTGCCACATCCACATAACCTAATCACAGTGGTAAAAGCCATCAAATTCACAGCTCCAGTATTTATGCAGAGCACTTATACCAGAGGGGCAGGAAATCTTGGGAGACATTTAAAAATTCTGCCTACTACATCAATCAGGACTAAAAAGAAACACATGATTAGTACTAGCTCAATTATGTGCAACAAAATTCCATTTTAAGAAAAACTAAAGAAATTTATCTTCTAAGAGATGTCTGGATATTTCAGCTAG
Organism: Cacajao melanocephalus; assembly: GCA_963573385.1. Classification (NCBI taxonomy): domain Eukaryota; kingdom Metazoa; phylum Chordata; class Mammalia; order Primates; family Pitheciidae; genus Cacajao; species Cacajao melanocephalus. Next base: position 28,261 of record CAUYLG010071921.1, read on the forward strand.
TACTTTATTGAGCTTAATTAAGCTCTTTTAAGGATGAGAGAGTCTCCACTAAATTTTGAACAAAAGTTTTTTAATAAAAAAAATCACCTTTGGCTTAAATCATGACATTCCATGGGCAAGTGTACTAATATGTGAAAGTTTTGGTTTATAGCAGATAGTTTCTAAGAATGTGGCTTTTTAAAAAATTCCTACTCTAGAGATTATTTTCCTGACACTTTATTTTTTAAAGTTAGTTTTAAGTTATCCAGGCATGGAATATTCATCAGTACATCTTGGTGCTAAAGAGCTTGAGCTATGGAACATTACTTCCTAAGTTTTAATCATAGTTCTGTCACTTATTAGTTGAGTGGACTTGGACATAGTCACTTAAACTTTTTGTGTAGGGCTCCTTTTGAACACCATGGAAACAACATTTTAGTTTCTGAGAAATAACCCAGATATTGCGTGTAAAAAGTGTAGCATGTATATATTTTATAAATATTGGCTTTAAGTAGTATGCTAGTAAGTATTTCCTTATATAAGCTTATTTAAAAGTATTCTAGAACACATGAAACCAATGCTTTAGTTATCTATCATTTTAGCCCTTTTGAAAAATATAATACAAAATATATTAACTCAGTATTTTATAATATTAATTGTATTAGGTGCCTCTTTTATCATCTTAAAATATTCTCATGCTATTAAATGTCATTTAAAATTTTATTTTCATGTATTTGTAAAATATATTAAAAATTATTTCTTTGGTCCCAAATGCCTTTATTTTTCCATTTCTTAAAATAGTTTAAAAATCCCCAGTTGCCGTCTGGTATTCTTAAAGTAAATCCACTGAGGTTTCACCAAATTCTTTTTGCTTTTTGTACAGTTGTGGGATATTTTCATTGATGCAATATATTGTGAACTGACAGGCTGTTTGTTGCAGTCTTGCACATTTTTCTATCAGTGACTTATTCTTTATTCAAAGGAGCTGGACAAATTGAACTTGTGAAACATTTTTATTTTGTTTGCCTTTTATATCTCTTTTTATAAAGGAAAAATTTAGGATATTTCTCAGTTTAGTCTCATAAGGTATTTTGATAAAATGCCGCAGCACTTTATAGTCAAACATGAAAGACATAGAGCACTTCACCACTGAAGAAGTCAGTGCTTTCTATAAATCTTTGTGCCTTGCTTTTTAAAGGTTTCATGAACCAAAAGTGGCAGCATCGCCTTTGCTTAGTTAAAACACAGTGATATATATATTTCTTTTACTGTCAGGAACTGCTGATATGACAACTCAAGGGAAATGGTGAAATGAGAATTTGAAAAGCCAAGCAATTTCCTTTATGAAATTATATGCCATATGCTCAACATTTAGGTCACAAAGCATGCTTAAAAAAAAAGAAAAAAAGGATCTCAAATTCATGCAAATGAATTATCATAGAAGTGAGTAAATATAAAACAGAAAACATGCATTTTTGGAGTTTGCTTTTTTGAGATAAACAATGAAGACTTTGGAAATATAATTGGAATTCTAGGACTTTGGAATTAGAAAACATGTTACCATTTGTAGACATCTGCTTAGAATCTGGTGCTGAAGGTAGTTTGGTGCTCTAGGGTACCTGACTCCTGAAAGAGGAATGTGTGTTCCTGAAAGCTGCAGAAGTGGTGGCAAGCTCTGAGTCATTTGGGTTCAGGAGAGTCCTCAGTGCTGACAAACAGAATTCTAACACTATTGAGGACTGGGCATGGAGAAGTGTGCTGCCCAAATGGGTTGTAGCATACATGGCTGATGGAAGACAGGAAGGGGCTTCAGAGGCACTCAGAGGCTTGTATGGGTTGTGAATTTCCTTTATCCATATATTAAGCAGGGATAAGTGGGATAGACACTAGTGGAGAGACATTACTGGTCAGAAATAGGCATCTTCCACAGATAAACTGGTGGTATAAACAAGTAGTGATCAATCTCTAACCTACCTGGAAGAGTAAATTAACTTGCTAGCTCACTTCTATTGATGCCATCCCTCTTTCTGATGCCAGATGTCACAGGCTGAAGAAATTAAAGGAATGAATCTAAATAGATTTCCTTTTATTACATCCTCAAGTTAATCCCAGCTCAGAAAGCCAGAGAGAAAAAGTCATTCTTTAGTAGTTAGATTAAAATGTATTTTTGTCTTTTGAACTTTCAAACTACTGAAAATCTGTCATGCTTGTGAAAGTGCTGGGAAAAACCTCTAGGATGATGTTATCTGATGGAAGTGGAATAGTAACAAAAGTGATTCACATACTTACTTTAAAATATTCTGATAGTCATATTAAAATAATAAAACAAAATGAGTGAAAATTATTCTAATGTTATAGTTTATGCCATGTACAAAATATTTCAAGACATATAATCAATATAAAATTATTTCTGAGAAATATGACCCTCATAATTTACACTAAGTCTTTGAAATCTGTGTGCACTTTCCCCTTATAACACATCTGAGTTTGGACTAGCACATTTCCATTGCTTGAGAACCACACGTAACAAGTGGTCACTGTATTGGACAGTTTGTTTATAACAGAATCAACATGATGTTAGGTTCCTCATAACAGTCATTTCTTATTTCAGAAGTCTGCAGGTATTATACTATTCTGGCTCTGAAAATGCACCTTTAAACAAACTTACAGTGTGGATATAACACAGTACTTTTATTACATCTTCTATAGAAGATGAAGATGGGTCAGGTATACAAATATTAGATAAAAAGTAATACATGAAACTAAACAATAATGGCATAAAAGTAACTGTCCACATTTAGCCATGCTAATTTCATCTGTAAATCTAGGATTATATTATTTTCATTTCATCATCTTTAACCAGGTTTTGAAAATTACTTTAAAGAGACTGCATATTTTTCCATGCGTTGTCCTTATTTTTGTTGAATAAATATTAGAGATGATGTTTTGTATTATTTGGCATATATTTCTATCGAATTTGGATTTTTATATTTGGAGAAACAGGGAAGGCTACAAATTCCTGAAGGGCAGACAACAGCATCTTGCTAACCTCGCTCACTACACACCAACTCAGTTAAACCATAGCAAATGGGTCAGGATGTAGTAAGTGGATTAGTTTTCATCAAGAATATTTTGAAAAGTAACCTAATGCTTCCATTTTTTAAACTTTTCTAATTGTGCTGATTTTTCATAACCCAAGACTATTGCCAAATAAGTACATTGGAAAACATTGAGAGTTCAGTGCCAGGCTCTAGCTCCATCTTATTTCTATTATCACTCTTCTACCTAAGGCTGGATGTCTTTGGCACCTACTTAAGACCAAGATTTTGTCCTGTTGAAAGCACCAATACTTGTTTAAACTAGGAGATCCTCATGGCTTTACATCTGATCCTCTGTTTCAGGAATTTTGTTTGGTTTTCTAGACCAACACTGACTTTTGCATTTTGTAATATTGTGAATTATACTAGCAAAGACTGGAGACTTCAATCACCAGTGATAGAGCAGCTGTTATGAAAATGTATTGACATGATTTTATTTGTATGGGTCTATAGGTTAAGTAAGCTAATTTTAATTTATGTTATAATTACTTCAGTGTAAAAGTTCTATAAAATGGAAAATACCTCATTTTCTCCTATCCACAATGTTTTATTATTTTTCCAACTTTAATGAAAGTATTCACATATACAAACAAGATCAACTAAATATTTATCCAATCCTCCTCATCCTGTTATCTACAGATTCATAGTTCTGTTTTCCTTTTCCTCCGAATGTATTTTTCCACTCATACATTGTATCAGAGACTGATGTGTGAGTAGGAGTAGGGGTGTTTCTATTCTTCTTCTGTATAACACTATACAGTAGATCTTCTTTATTTTCAGTTTCACTTTCTGCAGTTGCAGCTGCCCAAGGTCATCCACAGTCCAAAGATATTAAATGAAAAATTATAGAAATAACGTGTATGTTTTAAATTGTGTGTTGTTCTGAGAGTAGCGTAATGACATCTCGTACTGTCCCACTCCATCCTACCCAGGATGTAAATCATCCCATTGTCCAGTGTATCTATGTTGTCGATGTTACCTGCCTGTGAGTCCCTTGATAGCCATCTCAGTTATCAGATTGACTGTGGCAGTATTATAGCGTTTGTGTTCAAGGAACCCTTATTTAACTTAATGGCTGTAAAGCACAAGAGTAGTGAAGCCAGCAGCTTGGATATGCCAAAGAGTAGATATAAAGTGCCTCCTTTAAGTGAAAAGGTGAACATTTTTGATTTGATAAGGAAAAAACTTAGTGTAAATAGTGTTAAGTACTACTTGAAGTTTCAAGCAGTCACTGGAGATCTAGGAACCTATCCCCTATGGAAAAGAGGGGGCTACTATAATACACTGTGAGGAAGATATTACTGTTTCAAGTCTACACTTAGGAAAACTGATATTTAGAGAGTTTAGTAACTTGCTAAAGATATCACAAGTAGTAAATGTGTGATTCTGACCACTTCTCACCATCTCTATCACTCTCACCCTTACAATACCCTTTATGATGTGGCTCCTCACAACCTCTCCAATTTTATGTCCCACTACTCTCAAGTTGCTAGAAGATATCCTGAGATTTCTTGTGGCCTGAGATTTCTGCTAACATGAACACACAACATTAAGAAATGTGCAAAGACTTATACTTGGTAACAGAGTTGGCTATTTATCTGTGGTTACCTAATATATTATCTGAAAACTGAATGACAATGTAATTGATTATTTGTCGTGGTTTCTGTGGGCAAGAATTAATGAGAAGCTTGCTGGGATGTTTTGGCTATGGGCCTCATGAGATTCCTGTTGTAGTCATGTCGTAAGTTGGCTAAAGTTGCAGTCATTCGAAAAATCTGCTGAGCCTCCAGGCAGAATCATGAACGTGGATGGCAAGTTGAAGCTGGCTACTGTCAAGAGGTGTAAGTGTTTCTCTAGATGGTTCTCTCCAGAAGATATACAGAAGACTGCTTTAGTACCCTCACAATATGGTGGCAGGCTTCTCTCAAAGTGTTATCCACAGGCCACTATGGGAGGTGTTCTGCCTTTTATGAGCTACCTTGAAAGTCCCACATGAGAATTTTGGTAGTATTCTTTTGATTACGCAAATATTCTCTGATTCATTATGGGTGGGCATAAATACTGGGAGGCTAGAAGTATTTGGGGCCTTCTTTATGGCTATGTACCACAGCTAGTTTGACTCTCAGGTAGAACGGTATGAAGCTTTCTCTGAACTGTTCTGTTCATCCACTTTGGGTTGATTCTTATGTCATTTTCAAACTCAAAATCTTAATTAATACATTGGGATCGTAAAAGATTCGTTGACTAGTTTGAGCTTCCAATCACAGCAATAACTTAAAATTCAAATTATTACAAATATAAAGCCTAAAGGGTTCATCCCTTCAAGTATAAAATAAGAAATGACTAATAATGAATCATTGAATGATTTTAAGCATAGTCAGATTTTGCTAAAATTATAAAAACTAGTATAGCATGACTTAAAATAATTACAAACGTTACTTAGCTTTTACTTTGAGCTCTTGGAAGGTTATCTAGAATTAGATTTTCTTAGCTAACATAATAGAAAAGTTGGAATCCATCTTTATAGCCAAGTTATATTAGTTCTCATTCAGATTTTAAGTTTCAAACCAGCTCTAAAGAATGCTTAATCTTATGTTAATATATCTTTTCAGCTTGGAGTGAAGATTTGATATTTTTAAATTTCTCTGCTGTTTTATATTAGATGTTTTGTCATAAATTAGTTATTCTATTATTAATTATGTAGGACCTGCATCTACTATGATTGAACAACTTTCTGTTGTTTTAAAAAGAGAAAGATGGTTTCTCTAGCATTCATTTTTCCATGTACTTGCATTTATTCCTCAATAAATATTTTCTTTACATATCAAAGGGAATATTATAAAATTTATTATTAAGAAGATATGAAATATAAAACAAAATACCAGGGAAAATTTATATAATAAAATTTTTAAAATTTAGGAATTAACTAAAATTTTTTAGGAAATTTGATTTTTTTAGACTCTCCAAAACTGAGTAACTTATCTTGTTAATTGTTTCGGTATTAACACTAAATTATCAGGATTTAAACCAACAAGATAGAGAACTACTTTAAAAGTGTTAATTTTAAGAATGTGGTAAAATTTTTACAATTATTCTGCAAAGAACTGAAGTTCTTTGCCCATATCATCTGATAATTGGATTTTTTAAAAATAAAATGAGCCTTACATACTCCTGTTTTTGTTTAATTTTACTTTTCTGTTTCCTCAAATGTCTGTTTTTGGTATACTCCTTTATACATTTTAGTTTGCTTGCCCTTTCAAATGCAATTAACATTTTGGCAAATTTACAAAAGAGGTTCAGAAATTGCTGTGAATGCAAAGGCAGACATAAAAAAGAAGTAATCATTTTAGTAAATGTGATAGTAAGAGAGCTAAAATCTACCAAGTTTTGATTGGAAAAAAATGGATGGGAGAGTATAAGAGGTGCTTTCAACCAGCTGCAATTGATAATTGAAGCTGTACATAAAGCAAAGCTGGAAGCCATCATTATGACTCTTTCTACTTAGCAGCTAACAAATACATTGGCAGTAAATAAACAGAAGCATATGTCCATGGAAAATAGGATATAGATGAGCACTTTCTAGAATTTCATGTAAAAAGAAATACTAGGACACAGAAAGAGCCATTTAGCATAATTTAGAAATATCCAATGAAAAAACGTGTTAGTAATTATATGTACAGGAATAGCACTTAACCAGATTAGAAATTGGTGAATTTTTGACATATATTTATCTTCCTTTCTTGTGGGACAAGCCTTGCCTTCTCCTTCTACTCCCAGATTGAAGATGCTCCTTGTGCCTGCTCATTTGAAGTAGAAACTAGACATGACTCACTACTTCTACCCAGAGCCAGATAAATAAGTCAGCTAGCCAGTCAGGCATTGTATTGGTCCATTCTTACATTGCTATAAATAAATACCCCAGACTGTGTAATTTATAAAGAAAAGAGGTTTAATTGGCTCACAGTTCTACAGGCTATTCTGGAAGCATACTGACTTCTGGGGAGACCTTGGGAAACTTTCAATTATGGTAGAAGATAAAGGGGAAGCAGGCACATCTTACATGGCTGAAACTGGAAGAAGAAATGGGGAAGGTACCACATTCTTTTAAACAATCAGATCTCATGAGAACTCTGATTTAGCACCAACGGGATGCTGCTAAACCATTCATGAGTGATCCCTGCCCCTAACCCCCACCCTGCTATGATTCTATTACCTCCCACCAGGCCTCAATCCCCAACACTGGCGATCACAATTGAACATGAGATTTGGGCAGGGATACTGATCCAAACCATGTCATTCTGCCACTGGCCTCTCCTAAATCTCATGTCCTTCTCATATTGTGAAACTAAATCATGCCTTCCCAACAGTTGCCCTGTTTTAACTGATTCCGTAATTAACTCAAAAGTCCAAAGTCTCATCTGAGACAAGGCAGGTACCTTCTGCCTATGAGGTCTTAAAGTTAAAAAAAAAAATGTTAAGAGTGCAAGCAATGGATAAATACTCCCATTCTAAAAGGGAGAAATTTGCCGAAGGAAAGAGGCTATAGCCTCCACATAAGTCTAAAACCCAGCAGGGCAGTCATTGAAACTTAAAGCTCCAAAATAATCTTATTTGACTTCCCGTTCCACATCCAGGGATGCTGGAACAAGTGGTGGGCTTCCAAAGCCTTGGGAAGTTCAGGTGTATGGTGCAAGCTGTCAGTAGACCTACCATTCTGTGGTTTAAAGGATAGTGGCCCTCAGCTCATAGCTCCACTAGGAAATGCTCCAGTGGGGACTTTTTAAGAGGGCTCCAACATTACATTTCTCTTCTGCACTGTCCTAGTAGAGGTTCTCCATGAGGGCTCTGCCCCTGCAGCAGGCTTCTGCCAGGATATCCAGGCATTTCCATGCATCCTCTGAAATGTTAAGTGGAGGCTCCCAGACCTCAACTCTTGCTTTCTGTGCACCTACAGGCTTAACAGCACATGGAAGCCATGAAAGCTTATGACTTGCCCCTCTAAAGGAGTGGTCTGAACTGTACCTGGACCTCTTTGAAACACAGATGGAGCTGGAGTGGTTAGGATGCAGGGTGCAGTGACCTGAGGCTGTGCAGGGTTGCGGGGCCCTGGGCCTGGCTCAGGCAACTATTCTTCCCTCCTGGCCTTCTGTACCTGTGATGGGAGAGGCTGCTGCAAACATTTCAGAAATGACTTGGTGGCCTTTTCCCATTGTCTTAGCTGTCAGCATTTGCCTTCCTTTTAGTTATACAAATTTCTGCAGCCTGCTTGAATCTCTCTCCACCACCTTGAAAAAGGGCTTTTCTTTTCTACCACATGGCTGGGCTGCAAATTTTCCAAACATTTTTGCCCTACTTCCCTTTTAAGTATAAATTTGAGTTTTAGGTTATCTCTTTTCTCACACAGATGAACATAGGTGATTAGAAGCAGCCTTGTCATATTTGAACACTTTGCTGCTTAGAAAAATTTTCCACCAGATACCCTAAGTCATCATTCTCAAGTTCAAAGTTTCACAGATCCCTAGGACAGAGACACAACACAGCCAACCTCTTTGCTAATGCATAACAAAAGTGACCTTTGTTCCAGGTCCCAATAAATTCCTCATTTCCATCTGAGACCTCCTCAGCCTAGCCTTCGGTGTCCATATTACTATGAACATTTTGGTCACAACAATTCAAGTCTGTAGGAAGTTCCAAAATTTTCCTCATCTTCATGTTTTCTTCTTAGCTCTCCACATTCTGCCAATATCTGTCATTACTCAGTTCCAAAGCTGCTTTCATGTTTTCAGGTATCTTTATAGGAGTACCTCACTTCTGATACCAATTTTTTTGTATTAATCTGTTCTTGCATTGCTGTGAAGAAATACCTCAACTTTTGCTTGTTCTAAGAGTGACCTTTTGCTTATGGTAATAGTAAAAAACACACCCCTGGCTGGAGATTTAAGATAATGGGACATAACAATATATGTACTGGCATGTACAGCTACAGCACATGTGCACCCAGAGGACCACCCAGAATATGCTTATTAGTAACACCTCTTCTTCCCCTTTGTGAATAATCTTGTAAAACTCCCATAAAAGGAATTTCCCCAGTGTCAGTCACTATCATCTTATCTTCAAATGGCCTGTTCTGACTTGGCTTCCAAAGTATACTTTTGCTTTTGTGATAAACTGCCTTACACTGATATTTTTATTTCTGTGTGTCTCTTGCTTAAATTATTTTCACCAAGAAGACAAGAACTGTAGATCCACATTCCTGGTAACACATCCTACCTCCAGCACTTTATATCCCCCTTCTCTATATTATTTTTGTCTCCTTAGCACTCGTCAGTAACACTGTGTACACACTTACCTGCACCTACACAAACATGTATGAAGATTTTTATGTTTATTGCTTTATCTTCAATACCTAAGACACTATCTGGCAGATAATAGTAGGAACCCAAAAGGAAAAATAATAAATATTTATAATAGATATTTGTTGTATAAATACATGGAAATTTATTCTGCTAAGGATGACTAGAAACCAGATCTAAATATAGAAAGCATCTGATGCTCCAGAAAATTTTCCAAGATTTTCCTGTTTAAATTTTCTAAATTTAAGCTATTCAGAAATTTCCTTCTGTAACTCATCTTCTGCTGGCATTTGTAAGGTTTACAAGACTGCCACAGAATAAATGTGGAGTGGTTTCCAGGTCAGTGGTTCATAACCTCTTTGAGCTCCAAGAAAAGCACATATCCCTTCTCCTTTCTCCCTACCTCCTGGGCTGCATTATGGAGACAGCTAGGCTACCTCAGTCATGGTTCATAGGGGCAGGGAGATTGCCACATGGTTGCAAGAAGACTAGAATACACTATTCTTGAGGAGTGAAAAATTGACTGGGCTGAACATAGTCAGCTGTTTTTCTCAACTCACTATGACACAAGTGATTTGTCATTTCTTCTATGAGAAGTGTGTGCATGTGTGTGTATGTGTGTGTGTTTTGGCAGGGGGTGGGTTATATGTTGAAAACAAGCTGAGAAACTTACTTTAGTGGACATATCAGGTCAGAAAAATGAAGGTCATTGCTCTCCCTGATTATCTAATATTTCTCAGCCTTTCTGACTCATTGGGCTGAACTAGTTAATATGTAGTTAGAGCCACAGCTCTCATCAAATGAGAGAATATCAATAGTTTCTTAAAATAGTCCTGTTCAAACACATATGAATCCATTACCCTATGGGTAAACATTTGTTCTTCATTTATTTCTTCTTGAAGTGGTGGTGAGTGGAGTTTAGTCTTTGGCCTAAAAAACTGTATGACTTGTAAAATTTATCAGCTAATTTAACTCCAAAGTTCTATTGTACTTCAGATAAAAGTGTCAATCCCTATTCTGTTTCTCATTATAAATGCTTCAGAGATTACCAAAACTATAATATGTGGGGAAAATCTAAAGGGCCATTTTGTGACAAGTAGAATGTTTAGTGATATGAGCATCTTTGATCATATTATCCCTGTTCTATGTCATAATTTACTCTTCCTTCAAGGCTAACTGGGTTAATTTTTATGTACTCTATAGATTTCAACTTAGATGGCATTTCCTCCAGAACGCTTTTCTTAAACTTCCTTGGGGTGGTTGGTTGCCTCTGCTATTTGACTCCCTTCTCCTCTCCTCAATTTGTGCCACATTGTATGTACCTTTGTCAAAGCCCTATTCACTCTTCTGAAAGTAAATTCTAGTTTTCTTGTCTAACTCCTTTCTGAAATATATTCCCTGTGAGGACATTTATCATCATGTTTTTTGTTCACTATTTTATCTCCTATTAGTATGGTAACTGTGATTTTAATAAATTTTTATCAAATGAAAGAGTGATTCATTTTAAGAGAATAGAAGTCATGAAGTCTTTGCAGCGTGAACCTTTAGATGTAGTGTTTTGAGAATTCACAGGTTTCAGATTGTTCTTGCTGCTCGCAGGTGGTCGCTATGGAAACAACTACCCAGGTTCTGCTTGGGATGGTTAACCCCACCTGGGAATGCCTAGCTGTGACTCCCTTCAGCTTGGCTAGTCCTAGGTCTTGGGACTCATCTTCTCTTTTTCTTTGCCATTTTAAGTATGGCATGTAGAGGACCATGATCAGCTAAAGGCCCAGGACAGGGTTTTTAAATGAGGAGTTTATAAAAAAAAAAACCCTTAACTTGTATACAAGAGATACAAAAGACTGGCATTTCCTGATAATAGAAACTTTCTGCCACTACCTCAACGAAAACTTTCTGTGATTCACTCTGGTTCACCTGGACATTACCCTGATGTTTGGAGTTCTTATATAGAATAACTCCTTTGCATGTCTCCCTCAACAACTTGTAGCAATGGTAGGCATCTGGTTGAGACCTAAAAATATTGGATTGTAGTCATCTCTTTCAATTTTCTTTGTGCCATAAAGATGAAATTGATAATCATCAGACTACAAAAGCGATACATGGAAACAGCAAACAAATTAAAACATTTGGGGCTGACAAATTTGAGCAGCAGAAATGTGAGCCCAAAGGGCAGCCAAGATTATGGTTATCATGGTTTCAACTAGTAGAAAGGCAAGGGAAAGACAAATATATTTATTGTAGTTGTATACAGATTATGTTCTACTTTAGAAAGGGGTGACAGGAGTGGAGAGCTACTTTGTTGAAAGATCTTTGAATTTATACCTCTTACCCATCTTTTTAAATGAGACGTTCTTAAGAACTATGAGGATTCTTAGAAAAAAGCTTTTATTCTTTCCATTAAAAAAGGAAAATGTTTTGTTAAGTGGGACATTGTACTATGCCTTGGAGAATAATAACACCAATGATGATGATGGCTCACAATTAACAAGTGTTAATTAAGTGCTAGGAATTTAATTATTATTTATCTCATTTCTAAGTACCCTATGAAGAAGGATTATTATTGTTCTTATATACAAATGAGTAAACTGAGATACAGAGAGTTTAAATTACTGAAAAAGAATAATAGATTCTGGATTTTAAACTAGGGGCTCAAATTCCAGGGACCAATCTCTTATGTGTACAGATGTGAATAAATGGATATTCTGAAGGAATGTCGTTAAAACTGACAATTGGGAAGGTCCAGGATTTGTGCTGTGAACAGAGATCACACAAGTTTATGTAAAATAGGGAGAGCAGTGATAACATGAGATTGGAAAAGTAGGTCGGGATCAGTCACAGAAGATTGTTACACTGAACAATGAATACTTTTTGGTTATGGGTGTAGAAATGGTGAAGTGAAAATTTCCAGGAATAAAGAATTATCAGTGCTACCCATATCAACCAAACTACAGATCTTGGAAAAGCAAATACTTACAGACATGGGGAAACTGAATTTTCAGAGGCCATTGTGGGGAACAGAACCAACATTGCTTTTCTTAGTTTCAGAAGTAGGGAGAAATTCAGATTAATAAAATAGGAGGTACAAAGTTCAAAGATGGTTAGTGCTCCCGTATTAGTAACTCCTCCTGGACTGATAAGGTAAAATTTCTTTAACATTTGTTAGAAAAAATACTTTGAAATAAGCACAAAAATAATAATTAAGTATCTTTTCAATAAAATATTGGCCATCGTCTAGTGCATCATCCTGGAGTTATCTGAGTTTTTATGGATTTGTCCCTTAGAGAGTTCAATGAATTTCATGACACCATGGGACAAATAAATGAGAGCCAGAAATCAACCCTAACTCTTTCTAAATAAAAGTTTTATGCTTTAACAATTAGACTACATCTAATTAGTAAGTTTACCAAAACAGTAATCTACAAGGTCTATTCTCCGAGCAGTGCCATTATTAATAGAACATAGTCCAGCATTGAAAAATATATTCAAAATAATTAATCATTTCTCTTTGATTTATTCAATCTATACAAACACCCATTGTAATACGCACCCAAGTGTGTCTTTATTTCAGTGTTAATTAGAATTATTTCAACTACAGGATCCAGAAAAATAATATAAAACAGCTTAAGTAAAAGAATGTTTTAGTTCAAACACTGAAAAGTCAATGGGATCAACTGGTTCACATAGTTGACTAAAAAGGCAAACGTTCTGGGGGTTTTCCCTCCATCCCTGACCTCATTTTCTCTGTGTGCCCTCACCTTCTCCAATATAAGAGGGCTAGGTCTATGGCACTGGGGAAAATAGCTGCATTCAGCTCAAGCTTACATTGGCTTTATAATGTATAAGTCCAGAAAGAAGAGAAGGCATCTTTGTTGATAGTTCTCAGGAACAGAACCATCTTGTAGACGTGACAATCTAGTTTAGTGGGATATATTGCCAAGTTCTTGGGCAGTATATTCCACTAAACTAGATTGTCACATCTACTTTTGTTACATTTCTAGTTTATCCAAATTTCTTGAGTAATTTCCTTTCTTAGGCATTAGTCCACACATACAGATATAGTAGTCTTTTGTTTTTTTAATTCCCTTTGTTCTCTCTTCAATTCTGCATAATAACATTTTAAATAACCAATCTAATAGCAGTAGAAATTTCATTGAAAAGCAAGACAGAAAAAAAATATATTACAGCAAAACCAGAAGTTAAACCAGAAACCAAAATCTCAAAATTAATATATATAGACTTACCCTGCTTTCCCTTCTATATATAGTGTTAGTTTAAAATTCTGTTTCCCTTAAAATTTATATCTGGGAAAGGAAAGTCCAAAGGTATTAAGATATTGTTGAAAAGAATGAGAGGAGAACATGTAGGAGTTGGTTTAGATTTCAGAAGTCTCATAAGAGCTGTGTTGGCAAATCAAAGTTCTGCTTTTTGATTTGATATTAATCTATTCAAATAAATTCATTTTACTTTTAAACATTTTTTTAAAAACTCTGCCTTACCTATGTTCAAAAGAATATCCAAAGTCCTTTGATGGAGGGTGAACTAATTAGCTCTAGTTCAGTGATATCATAGCAAATTAATTATCACTTCTATATACATCCAGTTTACAACATTAAGTAATAATATATATGTTAACATTTGTATTTTCCTGACATAGAATTATTATATAAATTAAATGATATAAGGCTTATAGATTTCTAATTTCTCTGAGCTTAAAATATGTGTTGAATCTATAATAAGCTATTTTCCCTCACAGAGTACCTGTAAAAACTTTGGATCAGATAAGCGGTGTGATCAGTGAGGTATTTTAGGCAGACTAACCCTTGTTTGTGAAGAATGTGCTAGGTAAGGGGGAGCTGGATGCTAGAAAAAACAGTAGGAGATCATGACAATAACAGGCAAAAGGTCATGTGATTTGCACTCTTTGCAGACTGAAAAAGAGAAGATCAATATGAGAGTTGTACTTGAGGCAAGACTGGACAAATAGCTAAATGGAATTGGATTTGCAAGAGAATAAAAAATAATTTTAACATTTTGAGCTTGGGTGACAAGGAGAGATGGTGGCTTCTTTCATTTTGATGTGACATGTAGCTGCACAGCAGTCTTTACAGAATTTGAAATGTAGTTATTGAGTAACCCTCTTGAACAGAGTTAGAACTGAGAACTTCTACATGCAAAATTGCTATATGTATTAGTCTGTTCTCATGCTGCTATGAAGAACTGTTTGAGACTGGGTAAATTATAAGGGAAAGATGTTTAATTGACTGACAGTTCCACAGGGGTGGAGAGGCCTCAGGAAACTTATAGTCATGGTGGAAAGGGAAGCAAATACATCCTTCTTCACATGGTGTCAGGAAGGAGAAGAATAAGAGCCGAGCAAAGGGGGAAGCCCCTTATAAAACTGTCAGATCTCATGAGAAGTTACTATCATGAGAATAGGATGTGGAAACTGCCCCATGATTCAGTTACCTCCCACTGGGTCCCTCCCACCATATGTGGGGATTATGGAAACTACAATTCAAGATGAGATTTAGGTGGGGACACAGCTAAACCATATCACTGTGATTCTCTGCTACTTAGGAGAGAGAGTGCATGTTACTTTTTGATGGAAAATC
Organism: Cacajao melanocephalus; assembly: GCA_963573385.1. NCBI lineage: Eukaryota > Metazoa > Chordata > Mammalia > Primates > Pitheciidae > Cacajao > Cacajao melanocephalus. Next base: position 43,306 of record CAUYLG010071921.1, read on the forward strand.
TGTGGCCAGGAGTCAAATATATACACACATCATTCATGCATATAGGAACAGCATGAATTAACAGCTGGAGAATTTTATGAACAAGATTCTTAATACATTTTTGCTTGAAAGCACTAATAAATCAGGTCTGCAGAAAACCTCCATCCTGTTACAACACCTCCCCTTAAGGTAATGAGGATACTCTCCTCATTTATTACTTGTCTAAGCTCTAACCTTTGTAACTTCCCCTGAGTCAATTTACAATTTGGGTTTGAGTGTGATGATTTATGTGTCATGTCATTAAATATTTTGTGTAAAATATACTTCTTATTCAATATCTTCTAAAATCATCTTACTTAGAGTTTTTTTTTTTTTTTTTTTCCCAACCAATCTTTCTTTAACCCAGAAATTAAGGTTGCTAATAAGAAAAGACAAAAGATCATTTTTCTTTTTTCTTTTTTCTTTCTTTTTTTTTTTTGCTTTTGGCTCCTTAGGGTCCTATAATATTTTCTCTGTAGGAAGGAAAGGGGGAAAAATCCTTACTTTATTTTTTTTGTACAGATGAAGGCAAATTATGGTAGTCTGGCTAAAATCCATGGGTAGTTTCTCACCATGACCTTGTAACTGACCTCTGTCCTGTGAATTCAGTAGTGGAGCTGAGTAAGTGTATTTGAAACAGCTTGTTAAAATTATGCCATTAGCTATGAATGTAAAGTGAAATATGGATGCTGTGTTTAGATAACCCAAGCAAAAATTGACTATCTCAGGAGAACTAGCCTAAATTAGAAATATTGCAGTTATTTTATAACTATCTAATTTTACTTGCTTATTATGAGAATACTGCAATTTTGAATTGCTACTAATAATAATGATAATTGCCATGTATTGAGAACTTATTTTTTTGCCACGTTTTAAGTTTAGCAGCATATGTATATTATCTCATTTAATGCACATAGTGACCTAAGAGTTTAGTATTGGCTTTGATATTGACATTTCAAGCAATTACGGCTCAAGGAAATGAACTTACCCAGAGTTATGTAATTTTTAAGAAGCAGAGCTATTTCATCTCACTTTCAGAGGGTCTGCTTTTAACCTTATGCTAAAAATACTTGATAACCCCTTTTTCTGATTTTTAATGATGAGTGTCCAAATTTATAGTTTAAATGAGGGTTAAATTCACTGATTTATTTTTAAAGTGTTTCCTATATATTATGTAATGTCCTATTTATGCTTCTTCTACTCTATAAGTGACTGTTTGATTCATGCAAGTCAAGATGCCAATTTTAATAATATAAATGAATGGATCAATAAAACTGTCTTTATTCTGCTTTGAAAATTTCAACTTCAAGAAAATATTTTAATGAAAATTTATTGACAAGAATAATGAAGTATCGTTGGGTAAAGCAAACATAACTTCTATAAAGACAGTTTTATAGTTGGTGCACTGCCAATGATCTGTCAAGTGTATTTACAAATGCTGTTCTTTCACAGGGGAGAAAAGAGAAACTTCTCTACATTAATAACTTTCAGTTTGAAATATTGAGAGTACTGTAAGAGTGAGTAAAGATTGATAACTATTATTATTTTCTGGGTCTGAGGAACACCATTATGTATGCCTACATATATGATGAACAAGAATTATAATATTGACCTATGAAAGTAAAATTTCTCAGATATCTCTACCTAAGTATAATGTACCACTGACAAAAGTAAAACTATGTATGTGAAAGATGAAGCTGGCACTTCTCAAATGCTTATTTACTTGAATCCAGACTTCTGTAGTTTCAAAAATTATTTCAGAATAAAACTTTCATGAGCTTTATTGGGTCCCTTTTTTTCTGAGATATTGTATGGATACTTTCACTTTGGCTATGAAATTAATATCTTCAATGTCTGAGTTTGGAGAATGGATCCATTTCTTCCGTAAAATTACAAATATATATATATTTAACATTTATTTGGTTTTTACTTAGCTTAATATAGAGAAAATTAAGTAGATATGGTCATTGACCTGTAGCACATGAGCTATAATAAGCATCAAAATGAAATAAAGATTTTAAAATACACCTTATCATAAACACATCTAAAGAAAAAAATGAGAAGAATTAAAATAATAGTATGAAAAAAACGTCATTACTATCCCAACATGTCCTTTATGGCTGTTGTACTGGTGGCATGCTATAATTTCCTCAAAAGCACAGACTGGCAGAATATTAGACAGTTTTATAACATGACTGTTCTGTTTCTTTCACCGGTTAACATTTTAAGATAGGATACAAGGACAGTCTGCTTCCTTTGCGAATCATAGGTTAAGTTAGGAAATAATTTAGAGATTATTTTTATTATTTTTATGTATTGTTTTTATTCGTTCTTACTGCTGATTGAGGAATTCTTTTCCCACCTTGCCCTTTTAGGTGGGTATTCACTATTTCACGCATATATATTTATATACGTTCCTATCCTGTGCCAGTTTTTAAACTAGAAATATAGCTTTTGTGGCTAGTACATTATTACCAGAATTCCAATTTGTTTTGTGGCTCTGTTGGTCTAAAACTTCTTTAATTTAAGAGGCAATATGCTGGTCTGAAATTCTACCACTGGGTTTCACTAACTTTCTGAAACAACATATAATATTACTATTTACACAAGCCTATAAAAACATAACTGTCTTATTTCTCATTCTTCTGTAATATAAAATCAAATGCAAAAATTATAACACATTCTTTTAACATTACCTCAGTGGCCATCTTGTCATTATCAATGTTCTTTTTTTGAATATAATCCTCGGACTTGGCAAAATATTACATATATGCTCTGAACAGAACAAAATTCATAGGAAATCTTTCTTCTTGGCATGTGGATATGACTCTTTGACTAAGATAGCTTAAGGTTAATTACATTTTTCCTTCAGTTCAAATAATACAATTAAATGTAATTATTATGTTCTATTACAGTAAGTTATTAAAATATGGGTTTGAAATTCTTACAAGTGGAATAATTTGGTATTCTACTGTATTTATCTAAGGAAGATATCATCCTAAACTGCTATAATGGCATGCAAATAATTTTCAGAAGCTCTCTCCTTTTATATATACCTCACTACTTACTCTGTCATGTTTTGTATTAGTGTCTTATGTTAATGAGCATTCTTATATAGAAATTTGATAGTGAAATATTAATCATTGTGCATACATGTTTTGAAATATTCTTTGATAGGTAAATCAATATGGGCTGGGGCAAAAACAACCCAATGATGTGGTGCTGATCAAACATAAAGTATATAAAGAGGTCTGGATTGTGTCAAAATGGGTAAGAGGAGATGAAGAGCAGGTCCCAAAAGTCTTTTAGGCAAAAGTTAAAAAAAAGTTAGAGTTTTCTGAATGAACATGAAGGCCTGAAGATTAACTTTGGTGGGTTGTCTGCAAAGGTTATAAACTATTGTAGCTACAAGTCTATCTGCAAAAATGCCCACTACCAATTGCATCCAACCTTACGTATATATGCACCATTCTTCTCAGCAAGAGGTGGAATCTATGTCCTGTCCCCTAAATCCAGACTGGTCTAGTAGCTTGCTTTGACCAGTTAGATATGATGCAAAAATACTGTTTGAATTCTGGTTTAATGCCTCAAGAATTCTTTCGTCTTCATATGCGCTTTCTTGGCAGATGCCTGCTATGTGAAGAAATTTGGGTTATCCTTCTGAAATTTCAGAAAAGAGAGGACCTGAAAGATGAGAAAACAATTAGAGAGAAACTATGTAGATAGATGAGAGCTTGGGTGTCCCAGTTGGCAACCAGCCCCAGAGTTGCTGGCTGATAAAGGTAAATGAGGTCAAGTTGAATCTTCCTGCCCCAGGACAGCAACTTTAGCCAGAACCAAATGGAACAGAGATGATGCAAGACTGCTGAGTCCTGCCTCATTACATGAACCAAAGAATCATGGGCCAATGATGTAGCTATTCTTCAGTTTTAATTCATTTATAATAATTGTACATATTTGGGGCTTCAATACATATATGCAATGTGTAATGATCAAATAAGGGTAGTGGCTTTTAAGTCATTAGGTTTGTGGAGTGTTTTGGTAAGTAGCATAAGTCATTGAAATTATAAGAAAAGTCATGAAATAGACTTTTTATAATAGATAATACTCCCTTCCCCAAATTCAGCATATTTTAAGTTGGTTTTTGTGTCTGCAAATTGTATTTTCTACAAAATAATATTATTGGGGGAACAAAAGACATTGTATCAAAGCTCTTATCATGATTTTAAAGTGAAATTTAAACCAATAACAGGAAACGTATCTTTGTTGATGACAGAAGTGGAGTCTCTCTTGGTAAACCACTGAATCTTCTGTTCACTCAATTAATATTCTTTGCTCCAGATCTTTGGACATAAGGGCAAATATTTGATGCATAAAGCTCTTGCTGAGTTTATGAAAAAGAACTGTCAGTGAGGGTGTCTTTTGCTTGTTGGGAGGCTACTTTCTCTACCACTATTTTAAATTTTGTAACAGAAGCAGCTGGTTTTCTCCAAATATCCATTGACTCTTTTCCAAATATGTATTCACCACCTATTTCTTTATGAATAGAATTCCTCACCTTTTTAGCTGGCTATACAGCCAATCAAAATAAATTCTACATTCCCTAGCTTCTTTTGAAGACAAAAATGTTTACCGGGCTATAGGCTGAGTATAAGACTATAAGGAAATAAAGTATATGTGAATTCCAGAAAATAAGCCTATGGAATGAGAATAGATTTCTTCACTTTTTTCTTCTTTCTGCTGGAAATGTGTACCCTCTTTGCTGGAAGTCAAGCAGCCATTTTGAACCATGAATTGTAAGCTATGTCTTCAGGATGAGAGTGCCACAAGCTAAAAAAGTTTGTTTTCCTTAAGTCATGGAACTTTATTTTAGCCCCATGCTGAGATTAAAGGAAAATGTATCTATATTTTGTTGAAGTATTGTCATTTTGGACTTTCTAAAACGTATTGTTGACAAAGACTCTCTTATTGACCAATGTTTGTTAGGTTCCTCCAAGTCCTTTTCTTGAGAAGGTCTCATCCTTGGCCTTCCATGTCTCTCCTGTTCTCTCTGGGCCTGAATCACCCAGCTGTAGCAAGAATCCTTCTAAGTCAGTTTAATGAGACTCCCCAACCTTTGATATCTGACAACCTTCTGTAAATGGTCAAGTTCTTCATCTCCCACCTTTGATGTATAGATCCTTGACCTGTCTTAAGCAAGACTCTTAAGTCAGTTTAGAAAGAATTTTTCCACCCTTAATGTCTCTTAATAATTTTCTATCTATTGATCCCCCTTTCTCCGCTAGTTGGTTATACATCCTCAGTTCTCTTTTCTGTTTGTCTCCTCTATTGTGATCACATTGACAACTATTGCAATGGTCTTTAATAAAGTCTTCCTTATCAGTTTAACGAGTATCAGAATAATTTTTTAGCACTACCAAACCTATTATCTCCTAATTCAGGAGCCTTCCTCAGAAAATAACTTTGAGGACTCAGTGATGTTCAGGCATCAACAGTAATTTTAAGGAGATCTTTATTTTTTTTGTATTAGCTATATTCATCATCTGCAACAGTGGGAACCATAATCCTATGGAGCGCCACTATTAGGAAATCAGAGGTGGGGAAATTTACATGGGATAGAGAGGTATTTTCTTGTCTACTTTTTCAATAAATAAGTTTTCTTTTTAAGAATTAATTGGACAAGAGAATGTATTTTGATTGGCCTGATACATACTGTGAGGGTTACTAAAAATGGAAACATGTGCAGAGAAATAAAAATTAGTTTTGTTTGTATCTCAGACAAATTTGGGGTAGCCATTACAATATCCTCAACTTCTCTACCTAAACATCTCACTGCATAAGCTCCAGAAATTTCTCCTCCAACATAATTATTAACCAAAAGCCAAAGTTTTGGCTTTGACTCTAAGAAATGGGTTTACAGATTTCAGTATACCTTTTAGGATTCCTTTTTTTTTTTAATTTTTGAAAGAAAGAAAAAGGAAAGAAAGTGAGAGTGAAAGAAAGAAAAAAAGAATGTACGAGAGAAAGAAAGAGGAAGAGAAAGAGGGAGAGAGAATGGGATTCTTATTCTATTGCCCAGGCTAGAATGCAGTCTAAAAATGGGTATTAAAAACCTCTTTCATGCCAATAATTGTGCTTAGCAATGGAGACAGGAAGGAATAAGAGATGAAAATAACAAACAAGCAGCCAACCAATATTTTATTTAAACCTGTGAAATGCTATGCAATTGCTGAGGAGTGATTTACTTCCAATTATGTGGCCACTTTTAAAATAGGTGTAATGTGATACTGAGAAAAATGTATGTTTTG
>CAUYLG010071923.1:0-14869 GCA_963573385.1 Cacajao melanocephalus
TCAGCCCAAAACTTCCTTAAGCTGATAAGCAACTTCAGCAAAGTTTCAGGATACAAAATCAATGTGCAAAAATCACAAGCATTCCTATACACCAATAACAGACAAACAGAGAGTCAAATCATGAGTGAACTCCCATTCACAATTGCTACAAAGAGAATAAAATACCTAGGAATACAACTAACAAGGGATGTGAAGGACCTCTTCCAGGAGAACTACAAACCACTGCTCAAGGCAATAAGAGAGGACACAAACAGATGGAAAAACTTTCCATGTTCATGGTAGGGAAGAATCAGTATCATGAAAATAACCATACTGCCCAATGTAATTTATAGATTCAATGCTATCCCCATCAAGCTACCATTGATGTCTTCACAGAATTCGGGGTGGGGAGCACCTTAAATTTCACAGGGAACCAAAAAAGAGCCCACATAGCCAAGATAATCCTAAGCAAACAAAAAAACAAAGCTGGAGGCATCACGCTACCTGACTTCAAACCATACTGCAAGGCTACAGTAATCAAAACAGCATGGTACTGGTACCAAAAGAGATACATAGACCAATGAAGCAGAACAGAGGCCTCAGAAATAATGCCACACATCTACAACCATCCGATCCTTGACAAACCTGACAAAAACAAGCAATGGGGAAAGGATTCCCTATTTACTAAATGGTGTTGAGAAAACTGGCTAGCCATATGCAGAAAGCTGAAACTGGACCCCTTCCTTACACCTTATACAAAAATTAACTCCAGATGGATTACAGATTTAAACATAAGACCTAACACCATAAAAACCCTAGAAGAAAACCTAGGCAATACCATTTAGGACATAGGCATAAGCAAGGACTTCATGACCAAAACACCAAAAGCATTGGCAAGAAAAGCCAAAATAGACAAATGGGATCTAATTAAACAAAAGACCTTCTGCACAGAAAAAAAAAAAAAAAAAAAAAAAAAAACCAATCATTAGAGTGAACCGGCAACCACCAACAGAATAGGAAAAAATTTTTGCAATCTACCCATCTGACAAAGGGCTAATATCCAGAATCTACAAAGAACTTAAACAAATTTACAAGAAAAAACAACCCCATCAAAAATTGGGCAAAAGATATAAACAGACACTTTTCAAAGGAAGACATTTATGAAGCCCACAAACATATGAAAAAAAACTCATCATCACTGGCCATTAGAGAAATGCAAATCAAAACCACATTGAGATACCATCTCACACCAGTTAGAATGGCGATCATTAAAAAATCAGGAGACAACAGATGCTGGAGAGGATGTGGAGAAATAGGAATGCTTTTACGCTGATAGTGGAAATGTAAATTAGTTCAACCATTGTGGAAGACAGTGTGGCGATTCCTCAGGGATCTAGAACCAGAAATACTATTTGACCCAGCAATCCCATTACTGGGTATATACCCAAAGGATTATAAATCATTCTGTTATAAAGACACATGCACACGTACATTTATTACAGCACTGCTCACAATAGCAAAGACTTGGAACCAACCCAAATGCCCATCAATGACAGACTAGATAAAGAAAATGTGGCATATATACACCATGGAATACTATGCAGCCATAAAAAAGGATGAGTTCATGTCCTTTGCAGGGACATGGATAAGCTGGAAACCATCATTCTCAGCAAACTGACACAAGAGCAGAAAACCAAACACTGCATGTTCTCACTCATAAGTGGGTGTTGAACAATGAGAATACATGGACATAGGGAGGGGAACATCACACACTGGGGCCTGTGGGGAGTGGGGGGCTAGGGAAGGGATAGAAGAGGGTGGGGGTATTGGGGAGGGATAGCATTAGGAGAAATACCTAATATAGATGAGGAGGTGATAAACGGAGGAAACCACCATGGCAGGTAAATTCATGTAACAAACCTGCATGTTCAGCACATGTACCTGAGAATTTAAAGTATAATTTTTTTAAAAAAGGTTTCAAACTATACACACACACTGCACCAGCACCAGTTTCTTGGTTTAATGTTGTATAATAGTTACATAAGATGTAACCATCAGGTTGGGATAATGGACAAACAGTTCTGGAGGTGAACAATGGTGGTGGTTATAACCAGGCTAGTGTACCTATGCCAGTAAACCATACACCTAAATATGGTTAAAATGGCAAATTCTGTGTTGTGTATATTTTACCAAAATTTTTAAGAATGGAACCACTCTTGGGTAAACTGAGTAAAAGGTACACGAGACCTCTGTAGTATCTTTACAACTTCCTGTGAATCTATGATTCTTTCAAAATACACATTTTAAAAAGTAACTGTGGCAACCAAAGAGTCTGAATCTTCTGAAACAAATAATAATTTTGAGAAGATCGTGTACACTGCTAGGTGGCTTATTCATGATCCCATTCAATCCCAACCACCCTGTAAGATATGCAAGGCTCAGAAAGGTAGAGTGAGGCATCTCTCAGAGGCACACCCAAGATGCAGCACAGTTCATGTGCCCATCTCTGAGGGCTGGTGGGGAAGTTTGGGGTCTGAAGCGCTGGCTGTGGACTCCACAGCTGTGCCCAGTACCCTCTATACCAGCTGGTGGGCGGATGTAGGGTCTGAAGGGCTGGCGTTTGCCAGGCTTTTGCCCACTGCCTTCCATACCACCTGTACTCATCACCTGCAGGGAGAGCCCCAGCAGCCCAATGCCAGCTTCCCCTCAGGGACGATGCTGCTGACACAGCAGGCACTCAGTCAGTGCTAGATGATCTGATTATTACAAAATGATTAACCATTTATCAATGCCCTCAGGAAGACAAAAACGCTACATTACGAGACTATTACAGTCACTCTGTTTAAAAGCTCTAGTTTAAAAATCTCTTACTTCTTCTCCTTAATTAGTATAAATCATTCTCTCTGCTTTGTAATTATCTTTTACTTGGATTTATTAACTTTAGAGAGTCCAACAGCCAAAACTAAGGTCTATTAAATTATCTTTCTTATGAGGAGAGGAGTAGGGTGGCAAATTCTGAATAATACTTTGGTTTTCTTGTTTTTCATTTGCCCTCAAGTTATTAATTTTATAAGGGCCAGCAGCTTCCCAGTAGAAATGAAAATATTTTAACAATATAAAGCCGGATTGCTGTCACATCCAACGTAATGAATAAAGTCTCGTACGTGCAGCTGAGTACAATTTAAAATATCTTTTTTTTAGATTGAGGAAAAGAAGATAGAACAAACATTTTCCTTTCATTGAGCTTATCTTGCAGAACTTTTAATCAGTTGTGAATAAACTATGTCAACTTCATTACCATGATGCTTAGAGAAAAAGAAAACTGGTAAGTCATAGGGATCAGACACGGAGTCCTAACCAGACCTCCTGTCTACCTGACTACCCCAGCTGTGTGATCTTGGACAAATTACTCAAGCTCTCTGTACCCCACTTTTCTAATGTGTGAAATGAGAGTAACAATACTAATACATACCTCATAGGGTCCTTGTGAGGAAGAAAGGTTCACATTTACTATTTTGAAAGCACCCAGAATGGTGCCTGGCACGTAACAGGTCTAGCTCAGTGTTTGATACCATTATTCTAACCTCAGAAAACGAAGAATTCCTCTCTTTTTTGAGGTAAGCCCCTAGGCTTGCACCCCGATGCCATCTCTGTCATCTCCAACAAGAGCTGGCTCCATCAGCGTCTCTTCCTCGAACTGCAACCTCTCACTCTCTTCCAGTTCCCTCTCTCTGCCTCTAAAGGTGTGCAGGTGTGGAAGAATCGGGGCGGGGCTTGCAGAGGAAGGTCAGCTAAAACTATTCCCAGACCAAACTGAGGGTCAGGCTGCCTAGTCTCGTGGCCCACTAATGAGACGCAGATGAACTGGGAAAGAAGGGAGTTTATTTCTGTAACTGGTACAGAGAGAAGGCCTGGAAAATATCACCAGACCAACTCAAAATTACAAAGTTTTCCAGAGCTTATATACCTTCTAAGCTATATGTGTACTTGTAGGTGTGCATTTGTCTGAAGACATAAGTGATTAACTTCTTCTGATCTGTAACTAAAGTCTGAGTCCTGAAGACCTTCCTCTGGAGCCTCAGTAACTTTACTTAATCTAACTGGGTCCAGGTGCCAGGTTGATTACCCTTATCTTGTCTCCTGCTAAATCACGGAGGTTTGGGGAGTTTCTTCAGACCCCAATAAAACTTGTTTAATTCTTAATAGGTCCTGTTAAGAATCCCTTTGTTATCTGGTCATGATTTAAGGCCTAGCAAAGGCCTGGGCAAAACTCTTGGTGGGCTTTTGTTACATTCTAGCCCTTGTATAGGCTCCTGGCTCTTTTAGCTTCTAATATTTAACTTAACCACTCGGTCAGTACTGAAATGGTTCTTATGGAGGCCTGCCTGCTCATCCTTTAGGGAGACCTGGTCTGACACAAAACCAGCCTTGAAAACTGAATAGGATTTTGCTTGACAGAAAAAGAGGTAGCCTGGAATCAGTGGAGGGTTGGGGGGATGGGATTTCAGGCAAGAGAAACAGCACTAGCAAATAGATTTGACATTGCATGGGGTATTCAAGGACTTGCTCAGGGTAATAGTTGCATACAAGACCTGGGACTCCTTCCTAAATGTGAGTGTCTAAGGCAGGTCACAACCTCAAATGCCTATAGGGTCATGAAGGTAAACTGAATGAGTCAAGTAAGCTGGTGAAGAAAACAGGGGAAGCGATGGGCTCCCACCTAAAAACAAAGCCTTCCACACGGGCTTCACTGCAGGCAGTTTATTTTGGGAAGTGTTCCCAAGGAATGACAGTGAGGGACTGAAAAGAGGAAAGCGAGAAGGGGGGAAAGCCAGTCCAAGGGTGAATGTGGATCAGGTTACAGCTGTGGAAAACTGAAGCTCTATTCCAAGGGGTCCTCTGGGAAGCTATGTAGGATACTCCTTGGAAACATGCATTTAGACGTTAAGAGTGGGGAGTATTTATCAACCGTTATCAACGGACTCTTGGTCCTTATTACCCAGCGGTTACCCCATCGGGTATTAATTTCTCACACTTTCGGGTTTCCACGTGCACCCGAAAGGCTGGTGAATTCCTACATGCAACCCACCCTGAAGTGGCAGAGGAAGCTCCAGGGGAAAAAGCAGGATTTACAAAGTGAAACAGCAGCTCAATTGAGAAAGCAGCCCTGGGGTAGCCCAATGCAGGGAGGCCTGCAGCACATGGAAGAGAGGTCAGGCCCCTTCCAAAGAGCGCAGCCGCAACTTACTCACCTGACTGTACAGAACGCTGGCCAAGATGACCAGAAATCCAAATTTATTTATTGAATCCCCTGACCGTAATCTCTAGGTAATAAATTCTAATTTTTCTAAAACACTGTAGGGTTAGATGAAACATATCTGCCAGCCAGATTTAGCCCTAGGCTGCTGGTTTGTGACCTCTGACAATAGAATGTAGAGTTTAGGTAATGGGGAAACCACTCATGGCTTCTAAGCAAAAGAAAGTCATAACCGGATTTTACTTGGAAATACTCCCCCTTTTCAAGCGTGTACACCTTCAGATGCTTTGCTTTGACTCTTTAGCCCATCAGTGCATGAAATCCAAAGGTGGCAATCACATGCAGGAGGACAGCTGAGGGTGCAGACAGATCTCCCTTCAAATCCAGCATCGCCATGGTTTTTCTAACTGATAGGGACTTCGCAAAGTCCTTGAGCCCAAAGATGAATTTCCTGTTTTCCTCCTCAGTTACCAAGTGATAAAATGATGATCACATGCAAAGAAACATTAAGCTCTCATTCTCTTTCCATGGTCCGCTAAGAGAGACTTGGTAGGAGGGCGTATTGAAGAGACGTATAATGGCATTAGACAACAGTCCTTCCGAGACTGTCCATCTGCAGAACAGGATGGATATTTCCTGCGGCTCTTCCTAATAGCTTGAACCCAGCGACTGGATGCTGTCCTGCTAGCTCTCTGAGAGAATTCCTACTGAACAAAATTAATGGGTCCTCCTGCCCTGGTAGAGGAGGGAGAGGGAGAAGGAACAGCACCTCACTCAGCAAATGAGAATCCCTTAGGCCACCGACTAAAGGAGCCATTAGCACTAGAAGAAAAGGAATCCAAATGCAAAAACTAGGCACATTCCTCACCCCCAGGAAAGGCCTGGTCCTTACAATGTTATCCATGTAAAACAGGAGTGCACAGATGTTACTGCTTGCCTTTTAAAAATACAATTCTGATACAGCCACGAACTCTTCAACTTCGGTAATTTGTTTCAATCCTCTGCAGTTTATTTTTAAGCTGAATCCTGGGTGAATAAATTCATTGCTAGGATAACAAATGGAACAGTTTAGCAAATCTGGGAGAGAGGTGAGAAAATACAGTTACATAAGAAGCGCTATAATTGATATTAAAAGCAGACGGCTTAAAATTCTTCCCCAACAACAACAAAAAAAAACCGTATATTTAGACATACATAGAAAACGATTTGAAAGGACACATATGTCAATAATGCTATTTACCTCTGGGAAGGCAAAAGCAGGGTTAGGGAAACGGAGTTAAAAGAGGGTTTTCCCTTTCAAAAGTGTTTATTTGATGTGAAGTGTTTATTTGATGGTGAAGTGTTTATTTGATGGTATGTTTACTTGTGTGATTAGATATGAATTTAAGTAATGAAAAAATGAACTTTCAGTTTTGAAGTTTCCATTGTGATATTTGAAATCCACTTGTGATTTAATTGCTCTGTTCTAGAATTTATGTGCAAAGATGTAGGGTGACTGGAGAAATTAATAATTGCTCAGAGACTCCACGGAAAGCTCAGGAATTTTCCCGGTGTTGATCACAATGACATTGTAGTTCTGGGCAGAAAAGCCCCAACCACTAAATCAACAAGTCCTGAGTTCTCTTCCTTTGTGCACTTAAAGCCCATGCCGTATCCAGGTGAGTGGGTGGCAGTTTTTCCTATGTCAGGTCCAGACTGGGTGCTGAAAGCAGAGGGCCGCACATTCTCACTGAACATCAAGCAAAGGGACCTTACCTTCCTTCAGTGTATTATGTCTTATGACTAATGTCTTCTGACTTTCTGACAAACGGTACCATTTTATTCAAAATTTCAACATCTTCTTAAGTGGAAAGGAAATTTTTGAACAAAAATTAAGTTAGATAATGTTAGTAAAGTGCTTATTAGATCACCTGATATGTAATTGTAGATATATAAGAGTTCACTGCTTATTAGATCACCTGATATACAGTTAGGGGCTTGCGAGTGTTTGTTCAACTAAGAACTAATTATACTTAAAACAGGACAAAGCATTGGCTCAAGAGCTTTGATAGGTTATTGAAAGTTCCATCTACCTACCTGCTCTGGCCCCTTATGGGTTCTTTCTAAGGAGGCATCCCAATAATTTCTAGAAACAAAGCAGGGTTCTATTGGGAGAGGCATCCCAGTAAAAGCAAGTGCCCCACACACTGAAGCCATAATAATTTCAGTCCAGCGATCATGGCTGCATATTAGAATCACCTAAGGAGCTTTCAAAAATCCCTGGAGACCCAGGCACATCCTAGAGTAACTAAGTCAGAATCTCTGAAGGTATTCCCTGGCATAAGTTGTTTTGTTTTATTTTGGTTTTGAACTTCTGAGGTAATTCCAATTTGCTAGTAAATTTGAGAACAACCACTCAAACTGTAATAACCCTATGGTTAACCTGAAAATCTTGAATAAATATAAGTTCTATTCCTGTAAGGTCTTGAGTGGGCCCCAGGATGCTGCATTTTTAACAAGCTCCAAGGTGATGTAACAAAGATGTACTCTCATACAATTGTCTATGGAGATTATGTATCAAAACATTCACTGCTGTGTGGTTTGAAATAAGAAAATATTGATACCTACCTAAATGTCTACGAACAGAAGGATGAATTAATTGTGGCATATTCAGGCAATGGAACTCTATATAGGGTTTTAAATAAGTTATGGCTTCCTATATCATCATAAATAAATCTCATAAACATGTGCTGAGCAAGGTGTCAGAGCCCTGGGAACAGAAAGTGGTTGGCTTCTGGGTTGGTAAGAATTTACCAATAGCAGTATAGGGTTGAAAAGGAAAGTTTTGTTAGATAGAAAGTACCCTGCAGAAGAGTGCGGCTGGACACCTCAACAAGAGAGGATTGAGCACACGGTGGTGGATTTCTCCTTAGCAGCATTTATGGACCTTAAAGCAGGATATTAAGGGTGATTCGGATCATATTACCCATGTAGCTCACAACAAATAATTACAATTTTGGACATTTTGGTGCCTTAATGTCAGCAAGGGTTGCCCAATGAGTTTCTTTATGCAGGCATTCTGGAGCTGTATAGGAATTTTAGTTACTTATAAGTTTTTGGAAAAGAAACCTGGAATCAGATGCCTGCTCTAAATAATAGGGGAGTCTAATTCCTCCTGAATTCCTAAGATCAGGAGTTTTGCCTCTGGCTGATCTGCTTGATGGCCACAGGTGATCTTTGCTCTCCTCAGAATGTTGAGTGTGGAGACGCCATTTATATTCATTTGGAAAGCATAAGCAATAATACTGTGTACTCTTTATAGATACCTATGGTATCAATATTGATATGGACAGGAGACAGGAAATACTCAGTAGAAGAAGGCAGTTCCCAGCAAAGACCCCACCCTCCAGCCATTTAGGATACCCATGGCCCTAAATGGGAACAGGCATTCCTGTTTTTGTACCCAAAAAGTTGCCTTTTGACCTGCCACGCCGCATCCTATACCCGTATAAACCCTGGATCCCGGGCTACAGAAGGAGATGAGCAGACAAGTAACAGCAGAACAGCATGACAGAGAAGGAGAGAAGGGAAGGAGCCTCTGAACACGGACAGGAGTTCGCTGGAGATAATCAGAGAGGAGATTGGCCACAGGATGGCCAAACTCCAGGGGAATATCACCTTCCCACTTCATCTCTCTTCCAGCTCCCCATCCATCCCACTGAGAGCCACCACCACTCAATAAAACCCCTACAATCACTCTTCAAGTCCATGTGTGACCTGATTCTTCCAGGATGATGGACAAGAGCTCAGAATACAGAAAGCTGTCACATTGGCCCTCTGCCCTTGCAAAAAGGCAGAGGGTCCTCTGAGCTGGTTAACACTTGAGACACCTGCAGACAGCAAGGCTAAAAGAGCCCATTGTAACACATGCCCACTTGGGCTCTGGGAGTTGCAGACACACACCCCTTTTGGGTTTGGAGCCCAAAAGCACTCACCCCACTTCCTGCACCTACCATCTGCATGCTCCCCCTCCCATAAAGGGTTTGAGCTCAAGCTGGCAGAGCAGAGCGCCAAACTGCAGTGCACATCCTGTGAGGGGGGCCAGGGAACGTTCCCATTTCAACATAACAATATACAGGGAAATAAATAATGAACAGCAAACTTAAGATTTTGGGTTTATTTGGGAAGATAGGAGATTGAAATCGGAGAGGGGTGTGAAATGGGCCTCAGCTAAATCTGTAATGTTTTGTTCATTTTAAAGATAGAATATGATAAATGTAGAATAAAATATGGCAGAATCTTAAGATTTTATAATTCTGGGGTGCTCAGTAGTGATATATGTATGCTGATTTGCTTATCCTCTATACTTTTAAAGAAAACCGAGAATATTTTACACCAAAACATACTTCTTTTCCACATGAATGTATTTTGAGATAACTATTCAGAGGGCCTGCAAACACAAGAATCAGCAGGTAAAGCTGTCTTTTGTGGAAGAGATTTGCATCTGTAGAAGTGAAGTGAAGTAAACAACAGATTCAAACAGGCTTTCTCTGAAGCCCCCATTGCCCAGATCTAGGAAGAAATTAACTGAGAGCCAGACACCTTTAGAGGTTTTATAGAAACATCTACCACAGGCTCCCATCTCCCCTTTCTGAGGGCTACTACCTGTGAGATCACCTGCATAACAAGACCACCTTTGCAGCACACCTGCCTCTTCTCTCCCTCCCATAACCCCTCCTGCCACCATACCTGTCTTGACAAGCTGCAAGCCCCTGTTCTTTCTGTAACCTCAAGACAGTATAAAAACACCAATCATTAGGCCATTTCTTTGCATTTCTCACATTTTGAATGAATTCCGTCTCAATATGTGCATTAATAAATTTGTATGCCTTTGTTCCCCTGTTAATCTGTCCATTATCAATTTGTTTTCTAGACTCAAATTAGTAAAATTTCGGGGGATATTTTTCAACTTGCCTACAGTCTTGTGTTGTCAGTAGGATAAACAAATCAGTCTGTTCCGGAGGCAAGGATGAGATTTTGGAACATGTGATCAAAGCCAGCAAAGAAAGGTAAGACATTTTTTACCCAGTCACTTTTATCACATCTCTGCTGATGGAACTAAGGTCAAATGAGGGAAGTGAGAGTCTGTCCTGTTCCCTTTCCAAGCTGGATTAGCAGGAAAAAAAAATATATGCAAACTAGTTCACTTATGGATTACATAAATTGGCTATACTTAAACATTTTTTAAACCTTTCATCTTGAACAGCTATCTTATTGGTACCTCTGAAAAGATACAAAAGGAATGTAATCTTAGAAACTCCCTTGGCAAGTTGTGAAAAAAAAAAAAGAAAGAAAGAAACAGAAATCAGGTTTAAACTTAAAATCCTTTCTATACTCAAACTGCCTGCTTTGGATCCCCTGTAAAAGTTGCAACGAAGGGCACTCCACCTAGCAGTGAGCTAGTTAAGATTCCACACTTTTACCACCTAGCCTAGGTCTGAGTTCCATCAGGGAACCAGTCCCTTGGAGATGTAAGTCTTTTAACTCTAGAGGGAAGAAAAGAGGGAGAAACATTTGTTAGAAAATTTATTTGGGCCAGGCACAGCGGCTCACACCTGTAATCCCTGTCCCTTGCAAGGCCGTGGCAAGAGGATTGTTTGAGGAATTCAAGACCAGACTAGGCAACATAGAAGACCTCCCCTCTGCCAAAAAAAAGCAGGCATGGTGGCGTGCACCTGTAGTCCTACCGCTACTCAGAAGGCTGGGCAGGAGGATTTCCTGAGCCCTGGAGTTCAAGGACACGGTGAGCTGTGACTGTGCCTCTGCACTCGACACGGGCGATAGAGCAAGACTCCATTTCTAAAAGTAAACAAATAAAAATTAAGTTGAATATGTGTGTGACTCTTGACTTCTAGGGGTACCCATTTATTATTGATCCTTTTGCCTTCCATGGACAGCTCCTGACATGTCTTACTGACATTTTATCTCTTTTAATCCTCCATCTATGGGGTATACAATTGTATGTACAACGTGTATGCTGATGGTCAGCTGAGAAGCTGACGTCCTAGAGCGTACTGCTGGACGGAAATGCAGATTGTACCCCACTTGTGTCTACTAAAACTTCCCTTTCTTTGTTCTTTCCTTGGGGTGGTTTTGAGATGGTTGTGAGGACTGTTCTGTGCGTCTTAGCAGATCCCTCATAAGTCCTTAGTTAAGTGATAAAAAGGCTTATTGGTTTTGGTTCTGAGTCACTTAGAAAATACCTTTGGTTTATAATCTGAAAGAGATTTGAAAAGATTTTTTAAGAGCTCTGTAGTCAAAAGTTAGCTTAATTAAACTCTGATATTCAGGATATATATATATTCATACCATACCTCCCCTCTACCATATATATATATACATTTTTGTAATGATGCATCTGCTTTTTTTTCTTTTGGATGTTGTTTCTCCCTAGGAGTTTTTCAGTTGACTGAAACCTTTTGTAGAAAAGTTCCATGTTCCATCCCTTTGTTCACTTCCTTGTTGGTATAATTTTTGCTGAGAAAGAAATGTAAAGCTTCTTTGGTTTTTGGAAGGTTTAAAATCTTTCCAAATTGGTTCCTCTAAGACTTGTTTTGCCACCTCCTTCTACTCCATCCTTTTTTGTGACAGTCAATGCCACATGAAGAGATCTAGAGGCCCTGAGACTGCTTGAACACACAGGAAGAGGCAGCAGTACCCCTTTGTTAGTGAAACGAGAGTTCCCCGACCAGCCTCGCAGGGCTCGTGACCCGTGACCCGTGACCCGGTGTGGCTGGTCTATTCAGTTGCTGCTGCTGCTCAAACCCCTTACGGCAGGGGTCTTGCAGATGGACAGGCGCAGAAGCTGGGGCACTGGGCTTCAGCCTCGCAGCAGCGTCCAGGGGTGGGAGTCTGTGACTCCCAGAGCCCAAGCTGGCATGTGTTACAGCGCATTCTTTAGCCTTGCCATCCACGGATGCCTTAAGTGTTCACCAGCTCAGGGGACCCTCTGCTTTTTTGTTAGGGCAGAGGGCCAGTGTCACAGCTTTTTGTACCCTAAGATCTTGCTCAGCATCCCAGAAGAATTGGGTCACACATGGACTTGAAGGATGGAGAATGTGGGTTTTGTTGTGTGGTGGAGGTGGCTCTCAGCAGGATAGATGAGACGGGGAGCTGGAAAGTGTACGGGGTGGGAAGGTGATCTCTCCCTGGAGTTTGGCCATTCAGCAGCCAGTTCTCCGACCGTCCCCAGCCGCACTCCTCCCTACGTTTCTTCTCTTCTCTCCTTCATCTGCTCATCTCCTGCTGGAGCCAGGGGTTTGGGGTTTATATGGGTACAGGATAGGGAGTGTGGTGGGCCAAAAGGCAACTTTTGGGACATGAAACAGAAATGCCTGTTCCCATTGAGGGCTGTGGGTATCCAGGCCTAGGGGTGGGGCCTTTGCAGGAGAACCGCACTCTTCTACCCAGTATTTCCCCGTCTTCTGTCCACATCGTTAGGGTCTTGTGTTCCTCATGGAATCCCGAGTCCTGGGCAGGTTGCTCTCAGGTCTGAAGTTCCACTCCCTTTTTCATTGAGTTTCCCAATCTCCTTGGCTTTTAAGAATGCCAGGGGTTACTTTTCACTGTGAAAGAACACCTGACCTTTGGGTGTTCGATGGCTGATAGGTCACTGAAGTTTTGGAGGTGGCTGATGGTTGTTCCGTGAATGGTTATTACTGAAGTGAGACTAATTGTTTGAGCATTTAGATAAGAAAAGCACAGTCTGGACACTTGCAGGCTGTAGGAACACTTGCTGCCAAGGTCTAAAATTCCCATGGGGAATAGTGGGCTAGTTGGCATTATGGTTCCCAACAGCCTCAGAGGAGACGTCCTTGCAGTGAGGTGCATTGTAGAATTGCTGCACAGCCGAGCCCCATGGCATTCCCTCCTGGGCTTTGCCTCAGCTCTGGGGGACCTGGGATTCAGTGTACACACAGGATCCTTGGTTTCTGGGGATCCAGGTGCTCTGCCTTCCAGCTCCACCTGCTTTCCACATAGAAAGTGCTAGGCTCAGCTGGGCACGGTGGCTCACGCCTATAATCCCAGCACTTTGGGAGGCCAAGGCGGGTGGATCACGAGGTCAAGAGATGGAGACCATCCTGGTCAACATGGTGAAACCCCGTCTCTACTAAAAATACAAAAATTAGCTGGGCGTGGTGGCGCACGCCTGTAGTCCCAGCTACTCGGGAGGCTGAGGCAGGAGAATCGCTTGAAACCAGGAGGCGGAGGTTGCGGTGAGCCGAGACCGTGCCATTGCACTCCAGCCTGGGTAACAAGAGTGAAACTCCATCTCAAAAAAAAAGAAGTGCTAGGCTTTGGAAACTACAAAAGCCTTCTTAGCCCTATACACTGCCCTGAGCTCCATGATCCAGTAAAACACAGAAACTACATCAGAAGTTACGTATCTGGCTAAAACTGGTCTCCTTATAAAGCATGTGATGAATTCCTATGATTTTGTATTATCTTGATCTCTATTTTTAAACGTCTTCTGTGTCTCTAACATACACCCAAACTTTTTTTGAAAAAGCTTAAATTCTCTCTGGTTTGAGAGTAAATTTACTACCCCGCTTCCTCTAAACTTAGTAGGGACTTAAACCATGTGGCACAGATAAATTTTAACTTGTTACATATACAGAGGCAGTGTTTAATCCAACAGTTCTTTTAACCTAGGGAGTTTTACCTGTCTCACAGCAAAATTTTAAAAATGAATCTATAAAATCTGTGTTTGTCTGCATTTTTGTGTATTCATGAGTACATTTCTGTGTTTACATATTGTCTACATGGTACAAAATTGACATAAATGATCACTCATAAATTCAGTAAATAAGCCCAAATGAGTTTTGAGTTTATGTGAGTAGCACTCTTTGATAAATGCAGCTAGTTTTAAAATTGTTGGTATAATAAAATAGAAATGTCTTCAGAATTTTAAGCATTTTTGCTGGGGTCTACCGGTCAAACCAATCTGTACTGTCTCTACTACATGTTTTAAAGTCATAAAAGTTTTGCTTCTGTGATTTTTTTTTACTTTATTTTTTGTATTTATACAAATGCAGGGGCTGTATGAGAAATTTTATTATCTGTTTATATTAGTGATCAAGTCAGGGCGTTTAGGGTTTCCACCACCTGAGTATGATACCTTTTGTTACACAGTCTCCCCACTCTGCTGTCAAGCATTACAGAATAGGTTATATGTATGTATCTAAAATAACATCTTACATTATGTTTGCACCCTCAGCCCTCTTCTCTCTATCCTCTCCAATTTCCCTCCCCTTAATTTACCCCCCCAGCCCCCATCATGTGTTCTATGCTATACCTCCCTGTATTCACCCCCAGCCCCCCTCATGTGTTCTGTACCATACCTCCGTGTATTCACCCCCAGCCTCCGTCGTGTGTTCTGTACTATACTTCTGTGTATTCACCCCCAGCCCCCATCATGTGTTCTGCATTATACCTCCGTGTATTCACCCCCAGCCCCCGTCATGTGTTCTGTACCATACTTCTGTGTATTCACCCCCAGCCCCCGTCGTGTGTTCTGTACTATACCTCCATGTATTCTCCCCTCAGCCCCCGTCTTGTGTTCTGTACTATACCTCCGTGTATTCACGTCACTTA